>JAHWFP010161539.1:20909-69155 GCA_023313725.1 Lithobius niger | reverse complement strand
CCCCCCCCACACACAAACACACACACACCTAACACGTTGAGGCCCTTGTTTCAAAGAAATATTTTTTTTATATTTCAAATAAATTCCTATGAAAACTTCATCTCCAAGTTGGGGGAAAACGTTTCAAATTCATGATGATTTCTTTAAAAACACTCTAGTGTACAGGGCTCTGCCCAAGACTCCCTCCACCCACCACAGGATGGCCTTGTTTTAAAGAAACATTTTTTTTTTACATTTGAAATCATTTCCCATGAAAATTTCATTTCTAATATTCACTAAAACATGTCAAATTCATGCAAATTTTTTAAAAAAAATATTCTCTTCGGCCATTCCCCTCCCCCCCCCCCCCCCCCCCCCCACCCCCCATGAAGTGCGCCGAGGCTCCCTACAGTACACTGCCAGGGAGGCCCGACCCCTCCCAATCCGACTCTGCGGTTGAGCCTTGATTGCTTCGTAAGGACACATTTTAAAAATATCAAATTTTCAGCTCCTAAACCTGGTTACTTTCAAGGTCTTTCTAACTTCTAAAAACACCGGAGCAAATGGGCCGCCCATCAATTGCTGGTGTGTGTAGCATTTTAGCAGCTCGAAATATATTGAAAGCCTCACATTACGGAGCACAAAATTTGACATTTTTAAAAATTAGGTTACCTAACACGCAGACAAGAGTTGTACATGGTTCTGCACAGCTATCCATTGTGGAGTAACATAATTAGGGTGATGACGTTTCTAACATGATGTTGCTATAGGGTTCGCACAAGACCACACAAAAAAAATTCAAGCATTGTCAAGGACTTTTACAAAAACCAATATTATTTTTCAAGGACTTTTCCAAGACGAATACAGTTTTTTCAAAGACCTTTATTAATCAACGAACTTGATAAATACGGCAACCTTTTGCTGGGGAAGAGCCAACAACATCTGACCAAACACTAAAACGGTCATGCTTTAATTGTGTGCAGAAAAAAAGCTGGAAGTAAAGCTGTTTAGTGTTTTTTTTCTTCATGCTGTTGTTATAGGTTAGGTCATTTGTCTTGGCTTGCATTTCACCCAGCAAGATACAGAATTTCACCCAGAAAAGTTTTCCCACGGCTTTTTACTGTGTTTTTGTTTTTACTATTACCTCTTCTTCACTAGCTTTGTTTTAATAGCCTAGTACAGAACTACAGGAAACACACGGAGCAACAAAATTGAAACGTTAACCCTTTAATGCCCATGCCAAACTGGATATTTTTTTTTCAAGACCCATATGATAGTTGGGTCGGTCGCGGGATTCGATCCAGCATTCACTTGGTTTGCAGACGAGGACGCTGACCACTGGGCTGTTGCTGCTCGCTTTACTCGGGGTCCCCGGGGACCCCTCATAAAGCTCGCGTTGCGCGTTGGGACTTAGTTTTTTGCCGTTCAGTATCCGTCCATTTAAAGGGACGCCAGACTATAAAGGGTTACGCTCAACAACATTTTACGAGAAACCTGCAAGTTATTTAAAACTAATTGCACGTTTGTCTTTATCTTTGCTCAAAGCGAGGGCATGATTTTAAATTACGACAAAAAAAAACTGAATTCAATGAATTTCAAGGACCTAGCTAACAATTTCGAGGAATTCAAGTCCTTGAATTTTTTCCTACCAAATTTAAGCACTTCCAATCCAAGGACTTCAAGCACCTTGTGCGAACCCTGCTGCTATCAATAAGGGTTAGACTGCGGGATAAAAAGGGTTCATATCTCGATTATAGTTTACCTTTGTGCTAAGGGCTGTGACCCAGTGCTACTTTCATTGGCTAGCGGTTTTTCAGCCGCATGCAACTGGTCCTAACTTTTCCCTAGGTTACAGAGTGAACATAAAATTCTGCCACCGTCTAGCTGTGGTAGGAACAATTAGTAATGCTCCTCCTTGCATGTTTATATAGGAGGTTTCTGCACTCCCAAACTTGCCAATTTACTTATATTTCTTACTTGACGTGAAATAAAAAATATTTTGCTAGTTTTTCACAGCTGGTACGACAGAGGTGCCATAGCAGCTAGTTTTATTGTCAAATTTTTCGAAAGTGTCGATCAATCAACTGACACATCAGAGCAAAATTGCAAAACATGTGAAACTAGTTAGGTGGTGCAACACGTGTTAAAAAAGAAAAAAATGAAAAGTTCTAACGTTTATATCAGTGCTTGATTTCACAGACCAAAAAAGGCTCATAATTATCCAACAAGGATTTTGTGAAAACCATCCCTTTCAGTGCGTCATAATTTTTATTAGGAAGGGAAAATGACTTGCGGATAAAAGTTTTTCTTTTATAGTACTTAAACATGCAACCATTCATAAAAAGTGTAGACGGAAATGGACTGTGAGGACGTAGAATGCTGCGATGCTGGTGTAGCTCTACAACCCAAAAGGAAGGAATGAATCAAGGGTGACAGTTACCTGCATGCTCGCTCGCACGGCTCTGACGCCCAGCTTGTTCGATAATATCGTTTAAGACCATGACGTCTGTAAAAGAGAACAATGAAAAAGAAACCCACGAATTACTTATGGCAACAGTAATGGGAAGACTAAGGCTTGACCAATACGGTTATCACTCGAATCATAGTCATTAACTAAAATCAAGCTCCACTAGAGGCATGTTGTTAGAACAAGCTTAATTAAAGCCAGACACTAGTACACCGTTTTACTGCACTTTTTACATTTTACTTTCAAAATATACAGATTTAAAGTCCATTTATTAAGCAACTAAATTCTCAAAATAGAATTGTAACTGCACTCACATTTCAGCAACGGTGAAAGTCAGTATCGGCCAAGCCTTAGAGAAGACATGAGTGCAAGGAATAACATTACATACCCTTCATATCAAGGACGGGATTGGTCTGCATCTGTTCGACGAAAGGATTGTCGTAATGCTTATGTTTCGATAGGAAGTCTTCACTGTCGATGGAGGATTCCTGTAAGAAAGACAGCTCTAGCCATGCCAAATGCAGAATGTTATTTTGTTTCACTCCTTATTCATACACATATCCAGGGATGTAAGCCACTGCAGACCAAAAGTTCATTTCGAGCTCAGCAAGATACTCTAGCGATGCACCTGACCATACACTTCCATCTCAAATGGTTTTACAAATGCAGGCGTAATGATTTGCTTTAGTACAGTACATATACTATGGCTTTAAAATAGCTTTTATTCACCCACATTTATCAATGTTGAATTTAAGGAAGATATAACACAACCCCATTTAAAATATGTGTGAGGCACCTCTGAACCATTATTTTTTCTGCAGAATGAATTAGACTTCACGTTCCTGAAAATGTAACAATAGTTACATTAACCCATTGCATACAAGGCGATGGATGGATGAGCACTTGTGAAGAATTAGTTATGGTCTTGCTTTTCTATTTAAACTATCAGGATGTGTTGGCTAACAGTACTTCAGCTGTACTGGTTGAAATTTGTATAGTACCAACCTGATCCATCACTGACTTTATTAAATCATGGTTTAATTTATCCTCTTTTTCCATCCCAGCCCTAACTGGTGGTTTCTGAAGGGATACTTCTTTCATAACAATCACTCTTTCACAAAAACCTTATATTACTGAAAGTTACTTCCACAAAACCAACAATTGTCTAAGTTCCATTCCATAAACTTGCAAATTTTCGACTGTTTTACTGATAGTGTTCTTCAGACAAAAGTCATGAGACTTGCACAAACTTCCATCCCTACGTCAACGAACTTTCAATTCCACTACTTTCAAATTTCATGTGCAAGTCTCAACATGTGAAGACTATTAGCAAGAATAGTCGAAAATTTGCAAGTTTGAGGAGTTGAACTTGGACAATTTTTGGTTTTGCTTAAGTAACTGTCAGTAATATAGACTTCAACCAAAGTAAAATAATCGAATTAATGTTTTTTTTTTTAAATGAAAGTTAAAGGGTTAAAGAAAGGATGTGATTATTTCATTTCCATCATAACTTAAATGGTTAAATTAAAAAGGAAAATAAATAATTTACTCAAGAATTGTTCAATGCACAGTGCCAGTTAAGTGACAACATCATTGCCTTTACTAGTTTTCAGCTTTTAACTAAAATTTATGAGTATCGTAAATCGCCTAGTTGACACGCACGTCTACATTTAGCCAGTCTAAAAACACAAGTTTCACTGTGTTGCCCCCAAACCCATCTGTTTACGTACTTGGATCCAACGCTGTTTGCTTTTCCCTACAAATATGCACCTCTTTTGCAAATGTGCTGTTTCTGTTTCACGATTTTGACTATTTTGATTGCTAACATTGCTGTACCACACATTTTTAATCAACCTCAATGAATCTGTCATCATTTGTTTACATCTATCGTCATTTTTCAATGTTTTGTGCAGAATGCGAGGGCTTCTCAATTTCTCATGAGTGATCTATTCCTGCCAAGAGTGCACTGCACAACCAGCTTTTAAACACAACGGACTCTTTCCAACATCATCTTAGCCATTAATCTTAATTATCAAATAAGAACTTCAATTAAAATGTAATTGTTTTCCAACAACGATCTCAGGTTAAAAATCTAAGCGCTGTAGCCGCTAGTGACAAGGATTGTTCATTCTCCTGCCAGCGCTGTAACTTCCAGTTATGGGTACAGAGTAAAGGGTGATACCATCAAGAGCCGTCCCTCCCACTCTTGATACAAGTTTTGTTTTTCGAAGTGAAAATGGAAGTTCGCATTTCAGGCGTGCCCACTCTTTACACGAACGACGCCCAGGTGATTACCGATTACGCCTATAAAATATAACCAATAATTTGGAAAAGTAAGGTGATATAGCTAATTTTCCATTATAATAAAAAAAATTAAAAATAATTATTGTAATAATTTGTTTGAATGCCAACTACTTCTCGTTTTGCAGTTAACGTAGTGAAGCTTTCTGGCACCTTTAGTGCCTCGTTATCGTCCTCCAGGTGTTTTAGGTAAGGCTGTGCCGGTGCCACTTTTTCCGATACCGGTGCCAGTTTACCCGATTCCGATCCCCGTACTATTGGTCATGTGCAGATACTGTGCCGATGCCGATACCAAGCCGGTGCCAATGCCGATGTCTAACGATAACTTAATTAACAATACAGAACATGTTGATACATCAATAATTTAATGGTGTAACAATCGTAATACTTTTACAAAGGAACTGCTGTATGCCCTTGGGTTGGACCTTGAGAAAATGGATGCCTACATTTTATCGAAGAGCGGGTCCATTAGTCCTAGTCATCCTGGGAGATATTTTTAGCGATACAGGTAGTTAATTTTGATCGCATGTCCAAATTAAAACCTAGCAGATTATTTATTTAAAAGTTACTTAATTTTTAGTAGTGTTGGGAACAATATGCCCTGTTATTAATGTACGAAAATGCCGTTTCTGGTAAAAACAAGCCTATGCCGGTGCTTTTTCAGGTACTTGTTAACCCGGTGCCGGTCCGATACCGGTACCAGTGGTACCTGCTGCCGGTCCCGGTACTAGTATTGGTACCTGCACAGCCTTATTTTTAGGACACAGTGTTTTTCTGGAAGTCATGTTGATGCCCTCCCCCCATTTTTTGCTAAATTGACAGAAGTGCTCTGGGGGTGAAAACAGGGCGATTTTTGGTATTTCCAATATTGCACTAGTCTAAAAATTAGAATTTCTTTTAGTTCTAACGTGAGCTACACAACTGGGCACACAGAACAAAAAGAATCATTGAGTTAACTTCGGCAACATTTATCGTTTACGAATATGTACACCGAGCCAGCATTTACGTTTAATGGCAAGGATGTGATATAAACAACGCAGGCAGCATAATTAATAATCACTAAACACAATGCCACAGTCACAGGCTTTGGCCTTAGTTTGACCAATGAATGGGCAGCAATTACAGCCAAAACAGTCAGTCGCCAACAGACTTACAATGATGCATCCCTAGACTATCTGCACAAAGCATGCAAAACCATTGGTCTGGAGGCATGCAGACTGCTCTTTGAGCAACAAGTATACTGTTAAAGGACTTCACTAACACACTGACGGATTCACAAGACTAATCTAATGACTTTGGAAGCAATGGGGTGAAGTCTACAGATAAACTGGACGAACTACAACGAATGAAGGGACGTTGCACTGTGTGTTTCCTATATGACAATACCTCAGCATAGTTAGGAGAGAAGACTGAGTGCCTAGGGAAGAGAGACATTGGTCTCGCCTGCGGGAAAAATAATGGAACAATGAGGTCAGACACACACGTGACAAGTGCGCTCTTCGACAGAGCAAGAAGCCATGACGCTTGGTTGCTCAGTGGTACAAACAATCCATGCAAGAAAAGGGCTTCCAGTACACAAAGCATCAAATCGGTTCAATCCAACTAACAAAAAAGGCTATAAAGGTGCATGTTCACTGACAGATTCTACTATGGCACCATCTGCTATCCGATATATATACGATGTTATCATATGGCACCATCTGACCATACGACCCCATTAGTATATTCCAATGCAGCAAGCACCGAAATATACTAATCAACAAATGCTTTCAGAAAAGCACAGATGAGCCTCACCAATGTAATCCACCTTGAGAAGCTCTTGTAGTTCTCGGGCATAAGAGAACAAGCAGTAAAAGTTAACGCTATAAAAGACAACAGATGGCACCAAAATAGAATTGTATACTTTTCCTGCTGGTGAACATGCGACTTCAAATCTATTCTACGGGGATCATGGGTGTTTACAGAAGGGAAAAAAAGAAGAATTTACGTTAAAGAGCAATTGTTAATTTCTAGCAAAATATAAAGCAGAGCAAAGATAAAACCAAGGCTTAGCTTTGTTATTGTTAATGTTGATCTACTGCTCTAACGCCTGGAGAAGTGAGGGGAAAGGGATTAAAGGCAAGAGAGGGGGTAGAGGCTTCAGCTAGTTCTTAAATCAATCGACAGAAGTGGCTAAGTCAGGTAACGACTTTTAAAAATTTGGTGCACCAACACACGCACACACAACCAGCCACACCCCCCCCCCCCCCCCCCCCCCACACAAAAAAAAAACATACAACACACACCACACACACACGCATGCATGCATTCAAGGCACACACCACACACACATTATTAAAGGCAGCTCGTGACCAACTCTCATCCCGCTCGGCCTTAAGGAGTCAGCCTCTCTCTCACTCTGGCCATGAGGACTCGGTGGGAGAGTGGGAATGAAGAAGACACAGCAAGAAAAACCCAAAGAACATGCACAAACATCACATTTCCTGTAATAAAAGTAGATGCTTGGAGATTTTTCGGGTAAGGTGAATGATTGGCACTCGTCCAAGCTAAGCTGCATGGACAGAACAAACTATAGAAGTTGTATGTCTACCAATCAATTGCTACTAAAGTGAATAACTCAACCTTATGACCTACAAGATTTAATTGAAACAAATTGCTGCCAGAAATGGAGATAAAACGAGCCCCGGCGCTCATTCTTGTCTGAAAAATCTCCAATTTGTGAAATTTTCTCCAGAATGACAATTTGGAGAACTAAGGCAAAAGGTTTGGATAAGCAAGGTTCTGCTGTAGTAAGCTTGGATTTATAGAGATGACGCATAACTTTAGAGAAGACTCAAAACATGTAAGTGATGGTACAGTCGTCTGATAACAATAGCCTGCAAAATAAATTAAGAATTTGCATCGTGACCACCAGGAAAATAATGGTTGCCAATTTCATTGTGTAAGACGTGGCCACTTTGTCGTGGCTACAAATTAGACACAATAAAAAAAAAAAATCCACATTCGTTTTTAAATGTTTCATCATTACAAAGTAAAACACTACAAAGAAAGACTTGTGACGTTTTGCCCGCAAAGCCAGGGCTCTTCAGAGCTGGCACGGCAAAGCAAAACCACATTTTATCGAAGAAAATTAACAGAAATTTACATTGTGAAGACATAAAACTATTACATCAACAACACCCCTCCCCCACCACCACAAAAATTCCCTTAAAAAGCGGGTCAAAACCAAAAAATTAATTATATGAAAGAAGAGTCGCCACACACTCTGGCAAAGGAGCATGCTCAAGGACCCAGGCTAAATTACAGAATGACTGAGCCGCAGGTGTTTGTTGACAGTCTCAGGTGCCGGTGCAATATAAAGCTTTCAAGAAGTCGTTGTAAATTGTTTTTTTAAGCCCCACAATAGATAGTTCCCTAATCGAAAAAAGGGGAAAAGTTGATACAACAGTTTCATGTCTTCACAATGTAAATTTATGGCAATTAATGCCTTGATAAAATATGATGTTGGTTTGCCTTGGCCACATCTGAAGGGCCCAGGATTCCTGGATGAAACGTCACTGCTTTCCGTGTTTTGTTCATTTGTTTTGTATTGACAAAACATTTCAAAGCGAATGTGACATTTTTGAATGTGTCTTATTTGTAGCCAAGACAAACTGACATGACTTATTATTTTCCTGGCTACCATTTCACCATGTTTTCTTAAGTTGATTGCGTCATTCTGATGGTAGTGTATGTGTGTTATTATATGTATATTTTATTGTATGTATCTTATATGTATTATATTCACGGCAACATGTTTAATTCCATTGCATTATTTCAGCGATGTTTTTATATTTTTTTATTTCTACAGTTATTATTTTTATTTCTGTGATTTTCAACGATTGGATTTTCTTCAATTTCAATATATTTTTCTTTTTAAGTTCTGTTAAATGACTGGTGTGGGATAACGAGCTTCATGATCACACTTCCAAATACGGAATTAAGTCAAACGTTTTTCGTAGAATAACAAATTTTTTTTTAAATGTAAGCAGGATGTCCTGGGATCAAGTACCGGTTGGGTCAGCTGATTTTCTTCTTTCCCTCTTAGAGTAGTGTCTCTAGTATTCTCACAAGACCAGTCTTTAATGCTGGTTTATAGTTTAATTACTTAAACGGTTTATTTCTTAACTAACGTAAGGCCTACAAAAAGATGTCCATTTCTACAAATTTTAATTTGGTCACTTTACTTCCTACGTGAACTAAAACTATTCAGAATTGTGTGGATAATTCGTTTAATCAAAAAAAAAAAAGTGAGCACAGAGGAGAACATGGTAAAGGAACATTGTAAACGCTAGCTTTAATCCATACGGCCACAAAAAAATCTTTGGTTCTCGAGCTTTATTTTTTAATGTCCTAAAGGTTGCCTGGCGACCATAGTTTTTACTTTATTTCTTTTTTAAACTAGGTTACGTAATGAAAACAAAATATCTTGGAACTAAGTCCAACCCCAGTTACACAATTTTTTTTTTTAATTGCAAAACTGACAAGTTAATAAATTTTCTTAAGTACCAAATATGAGTAACAGGCAGTCGACATATAAAACTAGCTTCATACAAATATAAAAGTCAAACATAAATGTACAGAACAATGATAAAAAATAATCAGAACACTTTAAATAACAAGGTTGGAATTCCTTATGGAATTTCTTGCTCGAACCTGCCTGTATCCCATTTATTTGTACTTATTTTCTCAATAACTTTACAATGGTTAGGGCTGTTTACATGGGTTTAGCAGTATTCAAAATCTCTAAAACAAAAACAAATAAAGGTGTGAAAGTCAACTTTTGGCAAAGTTTTAGAAAAAAAGCCCATTTTGCCGGCCCCCAGTACGGCCGGCTAAAAATGTTTTTTTTTGCCAAGGAAACACACTTAATCTGATAATTTTAGCATTACATTGATCCTCAATGTCGTTTCCCTGGAGGTTTCCTGACTGCATGTAGCCGCCTGCTAGCAAGCCCATACTGTGCCTGCGTGGCGCAGCCCTCCTCTATAAAAGCGAGAACGCGCACGCTTTCGCCATTTATTTTCCTCTCAATGTGTCAAGCAGTGACTCAAGGGGGGATGCAGGCCGGGTTTTGGTTCAGTATGTTTTCCTTGGCAAAAGAAACCATTTTTAGGCAGCCAGACAGGGGGCCGGCAAAATGGGCTTTCTTATTGCCCTGGAAAACATCTTAACCTGATAATTTTAGCTTTATCAGAAGCCCTCCTCAAAGTTAGGTGGCGGGCACCGCCTTGACGGGCGCCCTGGGTTGCAAGCAAGCTTCCCCCCAAAAACTTAATTAAAAATTTCTCACTTTATTCAGAACATTGGTGATGAAACAGGAATTTTGGTCTCTTTCGTGGTATTTGGTGACCCTGAAAAGGGCCATCGGTTTTTGATGAAGGGTCTTGCTTCCTTCTATGGTTGTCTTGCTTACTTCATGTGATGGCATGCTTCTGCTTAGTTCCGAGTGCTTTTGACCACTGTCCTGGCTGCGACGATTGAGCCGGTGTAGTCCCTTTTCTTCTCTTGACATGTCCCTCAGGTAGTGAGAGGTGAAGGTCGATGGGTTGCGCCATGATGCTGCTGCAAGGATATCTTCGATCAGGATGGCGTTGTGGTGGTCCCACGATGTGGAAATTGCTCTTACTTTGTGTGCTGTCACTCTCATGCTGCTGCTCGTGCTGCATTATTTGTCGTAAGCTACTTCGGTGGTCTTTTTTATCCAGCGATCCAGCGTGATACCATTGTTGTGGAGGTTTCGCCAGATTGGGAGTCAGTGGGAAGGAAAGGTTGGTTCCTTCCTTTACGTATGTCTTCGTTCTGTGTTCTTGTTAAGTAGAAGCGTAGTGCACGGACTGGGCACAACAGTCGTTCAGGTTCGTCACCAAGGATGGTTGAAAGGGCCGGAAAGGTTATTGGTTTTGGAAGTTTAGTTGGTTTTTGTGTTTTTGCCCTGAAGCTTGTTCTTGGGTACAGTGTCACTGAGGAGTAGTTTGGTCTTTAGATACAGTAAGCTGGGTCGGCTGATAAGGCTTGGATTTCGGAGTAGCGTAGACTGGCCGCTAACGTTACCAGAAAGACAGTTTTTCGGGTGGTTCGTATGGTTCTTCCATTAGGGATTGTAGACCATCCGTCTTGTTGTTAGTCGTTCGTTTTCGAATGAGCGGAGTAGTGCTGAAATGCGGTAGTCTTCGAGAAGTTTAGTTTTATTTGTTGCTTTGAAAACTGAGTTTAATGATGAACGGTAGACGAGGATCGTTGAACCTTTGAGCTTGTCGATGTTAAAAAGGTCACTGAAGAATTTCAGGAGGTCAGGTACAGGGGAGTCAATTGGATTAACTTCTCTTGTGATACACCAATGAATCCATCTGGTCCAGTGGCTGTCATACATTCGGTTTGTTGAGTCCCTGGTTGCTTTAGAGGCGATGCGTTCTGCCTCTTCTCGATGAATTCCAGGCTTTTTGAGGAGTTTGACGATAGTAGCCACCCGTGAAGGTTGAGGTTGGGTAGATTTGGGTGAAGCTTGAATCCTTTCTGTTGTGACAGAAGATCTGGAAGAAGGGGTAGACTTCTTGGTGTGTCGAATATCAGGTTTAGGAGGTTGGGGAACCAATCAGCCGATGGCCAGAGAGGTGTGATCAGGAGGAAGAGGCCTTGACTTAACTCTATATTCTGAAGGACCTGCGGGAGTAGCTTGAACGGTGGAAAAAAGTATGCATAGAGGTTTTGCCACGGGAACATCAGGGCGTCGACTGCTGTTACCTTTTCGTCCGGAATCGGACTGATGTAATGGGGAAGTCTGGCATTGTGCCTCATGGTGAATAGGTCTATCATTGGTGTCCCCCAGATGTTGAAGAGATATTCGCAGATGGATTCTTGAGGCTCCATTCGCTTGTAGGGCTTTCGCGAGACAGATAGTCTGTAATCACATTTCTGTTGCCGGGGATGCGTAGCGGCAGAAGGGTGATGTTGTTTTGGATGCAGAAGTTGAAAATCTCTGAAGTTATTTCGTGTAGAAGACAGGATTTCGTTCATATTTCCTTTCGGATGTAGGCCAGAGCTGTTGTGTTGTCGGCTTGGACTTGTATTACTTGGTCTCGTATCGGAAACTGGAAGTGCTGTAGAGCCAATTGGATTGCTCGTGGTTCGAGGATGTTGATGTGGTTTTACTGTTCGACGGCCATCGGCCCGAGACGTCCAGGTTGTCCATGTGAGCTCCCCAGCCGTCGTTGGAAAAGGAGCCGATTTGGTGGTGGCTCGTGTAGAGGCATCGTCTTTGCTAAGTTTGTTACGTCTGACCACCATAGAAGCATTCGTGTGGGAAGTCTTAGTTCAAGGGCCTTTTCTCATCTGGTTGGTCTTGGTAGTCCGACCAGTAGTCGATTCGGTGATGGTGAAAGGGCCTGACCATCCAGCGACCGTAGGGCACGAGGTTCACCATTGCATCCATCTTCCCGATGAGGGAGTTCAGTTCTCGGAGCGAAAAGGTCGAGGGCCGAGTACCATCCTTCATCAAGAACGAAAGCAGGAGGTGCAGCACGAAAGAGAGCAGCAATCGAAGCAGAGGCTTCAGGAGCGTTGGCCATTCGGCTTGTGTAGAATCCAAATTACAAATGAAAGGAGGGACACAGGTAAGCGAGGTGACGCGAGGCAACCTCTGGAGGAAAATGAATGACGAAAGCGTGCGCACTCTCGATTTTATAGAGGAGGGCTGCGCCGCGCAGGCGCAATGTGGGCTTGCAAGCAGGCGGCTACATGCAGTCAAGAAACCTCTACGGAAACGACATTGAGGATCAATGTAATGCTAAAATTATCAGGTTAAGATGTTTTCCAGGGCAATAATAAACAATACTTTCCATCACTGATAAGAAATAAAAGGGTTGACTTGTTCACATTTTTTAACCACACGAGCCAAACAACTTTATTCATGGCATAAGCATGGTAATTGCTAAAATCATTGCAGAAACATACAACTGTTTTTAAATACATTGATGTTTTTATTCATGTACATTTACCACAGGAAATGATGTGAATAACTTGAAACTTGCATGCCACAACATCACACACTGCATACAAATGACAAGAGAAGATCGGCCCATGGAGGAGGCCTGGACAGAGAGAGTTGTGCTGCATGCACAGAAAATCCCCACCCAACCCAACAATCCTCTTGAGGCCAATCGAGGCAGAGTGCAACAGCATAAGCTGTTAGGTCCCTGAGAGTATGAAAAAGAGAATATGGCGAGGCGAGGGTGCACTCACCGGACGCACAATGAAAGGACATGAAGAGGAAAAGGCATAGAGCCTAGGATGAGTCAGGTGGCCATACTTACGTCCTTGTCTATAAAATCGATGTTGGCATCAAGCCCCAAGAGCCGCTGACTGATGTAGTCCTGCTTCTCCTCCTCCATCGACGGCTCATTCTTTTGCAGGACAAGAAACATCATTGAATGACAACACAACCCGCACGAGGAGTACCGGGGTGGAAGCATGCCACACACACGATCCTGACAGACATCCACCGCAAAGGCAGAAGGGAAAGACGGGGAAAGGAAAGGATGGGAAAGGATACAAGGATATCTGGATGAATGGAAGGAAGGATTAACATGCACGTGCGGATATCACTGGTTAAGCCCTAAAGGGAATCTCACTCACTCTCTCTCTCGCCTTCTACCCTCTCTCCCGCTTATTCTCGTGGCTTTTAAATAATTTGGGAGGTCATTGGACGCTAGCTACATAACTAGCCTACAGTGGGTACTCACAAATTCAGGTTTGCTGTCAATGACGACATCGGGCACAAGGGACTGCAAGTTGCGTCGGGAGCGCAGTTGGTTTTCCTTGGTGAGAGCTTTGCCATTCACGTCCCCGTGCGAAGTATACGACAAGCGGCTGCCATGGGATGTGTAACTACTATGTCGCGAGTTGAGGTTGGTGTAAACGGGGATAATAATGGCCCCATTTTCCTCGGACATGGGCGTCACAGCATTTGAGTCGTCTGCGTAGGGCAAGTGCTCTTGGGCATCGAGGAACGTGGACAGGACCAGCGGCTTCCTATCGCCGTAGCGTCGGCCGTTGGCGCGCCAGCTGAACTGGTGGCCGCTGCCTCGACTGCCCCGCCGCAGGTTGAACGGGGAACCGGGCAGGCTTAAACTGCCCTGCAACACACAAAGCCACACAACCCATGCAGCGGCTATTTTGGCTTTGGTCAGAGCAACGCCGCACCTCACGTCACTATCCAATGCCAGGCAACACGCGAGGGCCATTCCATGTAATATCCGCACCCTACGTGTAGCAAGTGACAAGTGTACGAAATTTCCACCCCGACAGTCAGGTGCCAGTGAATCAATTCCAAGAGGAGCATAAGTGCACAAGCAGTGCAAACAGTCTTCTTTATGTGCCTGGATATTAGTGGAATGGACCAAGAGCTAGTGAGGGGGAGACGGAGGAACATGCTAGTAGCATGGGCCCCCACTCCTCAGCTAACAGTAACTATGAGCTTAAAGTTTACCATTAATTATCGCCATAAATTTAATATTCTCGATAAACTGATAAATTTCGTAAAGCATTACATACAATAGGTAATATGTCCGCTTATTCATATCCAAAATGGCGTGGTGGAAGAAAGAAGCTATTTTGCAAAACCTGTTATATGATGGATGGAGCATTTTCAGTGAAGTGGGCGTCCTCTACCAAGTCAGCACGAGTGAAGGCAGTTTCGCTGGTCGCTCGTTCTCTCCCCTAATGCTTTTACAACAGAGAGATATTTGGGAGAAACAAGCACCAGTGAACCTGCCAGCTTTACAGCTCTTGGTTATAATTAAAGGAAAGGTGCAGTCAAACGAAAGAAGAAAAAAGTTACCCAAATGTAAATCACAAGTCTGAAGTTGCTTACCTTCCGGGGTTTACCGTTTGGCCTGCCTCGGTGATCGGGCACGCTCTCACCACCGTCCGACTGGATGCTCATCTTGTCCACAGGTTTGCTCCCTTCTTCGGTGCTCTTCTCTTGGCCCACATAGAGTTCGTCATTACTGGACGTTTCTGACGGACTTAACTCCTCTCCTGTGTTACCACCACCTCGCCCCTCCCGCCGGGCGTTTTCTTCTTCCAGCTGAAAGCATAAAAGGAACGGCTGCTGTCACATTTTGAGTTCAGAGAGCCAAGTTGTAAGTGTTGTCGGTGGATGCAAAGGGTGCTAAAAGAGTTCTAGTGGGGTGTTTGAAGATGCAAATGGTACTGCTTATTTGGATGGTCTGAACTGGCAAAACAAATAAATAAAATAAAATGGAGAAATTATATTTCCAGTCATTCTCATTCCAGATTTCTTGCATGTTTTTGCACGAAAATCAAAAAAATGCAAACTATTACAAATATAATTCTATGCAAAAGTGGTTCTGATAATGACTATTTTATTTAAATAATCGACGGTCGACAGTCGACAGGATGCAGTTTGCCAGATTTGGTTCGAGTCCGGGTTTCACAGCGAGTTAAACAACAATTATCACCTCTCTTCAATAAGTTCTTCCAACAGGAAGTATGAACTTCTCCTGGTCAGCCATGTTAACTATAAAGGTTTTTACTGTTTTACTGTAAATACGCGACGTTGGGTTGAAAATGTCACAAAAGCTAAGTAAAACAATGAAAAGAATATAGAACTTCATTTACGTGGAGTTCAGTACAGAGTGCCCTCTGATGTAACAACTCTAGTCACCGACTGTAGCTGGGAAACGATGTTAAATTACACTTAACCCGGACTCGTTCATTCTTTATTAAGAAATAATCCGCACTTCCAACACCTCCTACACCAAATAACGTTAAGCAGCAACAAATTTCACACGCCAAATTTACAACAGCTAGACCTGATTTACTTCTTATAAAATTTTGTATGGCAACACTTAATTGTCTAATTATTGCTTAACCCTTTCACACCCAATGTTGCCTAATTGGTAACATGCCAACTACTATATATGAGGTAAAAAATAGGAAAAACAAACGAGTGGAACGTTCGATAACGTTTGTGGGGAATCAGTGACCACTTGTGAAAAGGGTGTTGTTAGTTGACGCTACCCAAGGAACACTTTATCAGTTCATATAAAACAGTCCACAATTTTGAATGCAAATTAAGTCCCAAAACAGAGTAGGCAAGATGCAACAATGGCCAGTCATGCAAGTTTCACTTGTTTTGTTCGGGATTCGAAACAAGCGCGCAATGGGGGCGTGCAGGATATGGATGGGTACCTTGCACAGGCACATGCGTGGCCGCAGGTTCAATAGCCGACACCATTTTAGGAGATAGTTCACAAAACGTGAATGCGTTTGGACTGAGGTGTGCTTCACATAAGTGAATATGATTACAGACTTACAAGTACAATTCCCAAAGTAATACGATTATGTACGAAAAGTACATAACAAAATGTACAATAATTTACTCCAATTATTACTCCAATATATACTGACATAGACAGGAAATGTAATCTTTTGCAGATAAACACAAATTGTGGATTGAGGGTGGCGTCATCTGAGTGTCAAAGGGTTAAAAATAAAAGTCGACCGTTGAAATAAATTGTGGTAAACGTGAAAGGCAAGTGATGTAGGCAATTTATAGGCAATTGGAGGCATACTTGAAAATCAAAATTACCTCCTGTTTTTCCATCAATACCTATACGGTGAATAAAAGACAGTATAATCAGGTTCACAACATCAAAAACAACAACTAAACTTCAATAGAGAGAGGAAGAACAAGTCAAACCAAAAGGTGTGAAGAATAAACCAGAATAATGAAGAGTGAATAATTATGTCTTGATTGTGTTACATTTCTACGAATCAATAAACTACAGCAAAGACCAAATTTACAAAAATTCAGATAAATTTCAGGAAGATGGTTATGCAAATGTCGGCCGTCACCATTGCTTAAATTTAAACATTTTGTGTAATCTGCCTTAAGCTTAAGTCTGTCTGTAAGCTTAAGTCTGAAAGACTGAGTGAGCAGAACGTATAAGCAGTGTTTGGTATACCAAGTAATTTGGCTCTACTATAAGAGCCAAGCTGTGGTGTTCCTATGACCCAAAACTATTCTATGGCGAGGCTGCTCGTTAACTGTCAATGTCCTTGTCAGCAAACTGAACTCTTATTAATTGTTAATAGGGTAATACTTCCAACATTTGTATTTTGCAAGCCAAGAACTAAATTTGAAGCAATTCGCAGTGCTCAGAATTTCTCAACAACACCGATCAGTTTGGCAAACTAACTTGGTATAGCAGGCTTATTTTGGTCTGATCATCTCAAGCTTGTCTTGGCAGAAAAAATGGTGCTCGATATAGCCTTACTAACACCTTTAAATTCTTAACAAAAGTTACTTTTTAGGTTCTAAGTTAACACCTTTTATGTTTTAAGTTACCTTATAACTTACAACAGTTTACATGAAATCAAAATGATCCCTTAACAATGTATAGTGCTTTCTGTAAGTTGCGTCTAACAAATGCTTCGCTCATTGCGAAAATGTAGCATCAACTGTAATGGCATTCAATCTCAAAAGTGCACTGTACACATGAGCTTCCTGGAAGAAAACAAAGCTGACTCGGGCCAGCCTGCGCAGATTTTCATCTTGTTCTTCCCCACTTCAAGCAATAAAACAAGCATGCATACAAACACTTATGTTTACTACAAACATAATAATTTCCACATTCAAAGCTTTACATAAGGTAGTATAAAATAGTACAGTAATATAATACCCTAAATACACAGTACTATTCACCAATGCATTAAAACTCATTCCAGATATGGAAAATTAAGATAATAAAATCCTAAATGAAAAAAACACTTTTGAAGTCACTAACACAACTGTATTCAGTTCGTTATATGCAGTATTATATAGTTACACTACAATGCCACAAAGCACGCACCATTAAAACTGCATTACGATGTTTCATGTTAGGAGTTAAGAATAACTGTAATGTATGGCTTAGTTAAAAGAAAGAAGTTCACATTTTATGTATACTGTATCCCCGTGTCAGTTTGAAAGTAAGTCGATTAATTTTTCACGCGGCTATATTAGGTAAAATTCTAATTTGACCCATTCATTTTCCTGGATCCGACGACCCACATCGTCAGATAGTTTGTAAGCCTTCAGACAACATTGCTAAGATAAAAAAAAGTCTGGTGATGTGAGAAAATTGATGGGTAAAACTGTCTTATTTTACCTAATATAACCATGTGAAAAATAAATCAAACGACTTTAGTGCGAGTCGATTTACACTAGCACCTCAATTAAAAAGAATAACTAAAAACTGTTCCTTAGAGAATTTTGAAACCTATAATTCTAAGAAAGACTTTGATGATTTTTCTTTTTGGTACCATTTCTTGCCACAAGACGCTGTTGTGAAGCAAATGTCTGAACTTAATGAGATTAAAATAACTTGCGTTTTTGGAGGTTGTATTTTCACCTTTTGGGATTAAATGTTTACCCTTTTGCGCAAATATTTCTTTTTAAATAATTTATGTGTGTACGGTATTTTAAAAAAAATATTTTTCGCAAATTTCAGTATATGACACCGTTTCACTTCACTAGATGTAATTGTGAAGCATCTGTCTGAACTTACTTAATTTATGTGTGTACGGTAAGTTCAGACAGATGCTTCACAATTACATCTAGTGAAGTGAAACGGTGTCATATATTGAAACTTTCTAATTCTTTCTTAATATTTTATATTACCGTAATTTCATGCTTTGTCTAAAAAAATCGGGCCTGCTGGTTATAAGAGTTTGTTTGCATGCTAGAACGAAAAAAAGGCCCATTTCTTAATAGGCCAAACGTTCACTACTCACGCTGCAGTGATACGAATCACAAGAAAATCGAGTTGAAAATCATAATTTTCCCACTTTTCGCCATGTATCTCCTATAACAATTCATGGAAACGTGCAGCTCTTGTTTCAAGATTTCAGTTGTTTTAATTGCACATATCGAAAATCAGGGTTGGATAAAATCCAAAAAATCAATGATTTTTTTTGATTTATCAAATTTTTTTCCAAAACTTGAGTAAACATTTAAAAGTTGTGGGACACCAAAATAACTTGAAAATTATTTTAGCAGTAGCAGGCTACAATTGCATATTCAAAAAGCATCAACAGTAATTATGAGAGCTAAGCAGGCTATTGTCTTGTACTCAAACTTCAACAGTAGTATTACGTAATAGTTATAGTACCCCTGGCTAACTGTATGGGATTTAACACCCGATGGGCGATATCCCGAATATGGCCAATCCGCGAGGAACTACGTCAAGATGACGTAAAAGGCCGAAGGCCGAGACATCATCGCGACGTAGTTTGAGCGGAAAGTCAGTGGACTGATGTCTAGTATCTTGGCGCATATCACGGAAACTTCGTCACGTGAAAATTACGTCGAACTCCTTAGGTTCACGTAGGTGTTTTAAAATTTTTTTTTTTAATCATGTCATTCACGTAATGTGTCGTCCGTCCTTCTTCAATTTGCATAATGTGATTTCTGAACAAAGGGTTCTTCGCGTTTGTCATTCTCATGGGGGTAGCAGCCTACATCTTTGATGCCTTTTAATGGAAAACGTTGATTTGAACGATGGCTAAGATTAATAATGCTTGATAATGCCCAATAAAAGATTCGGTATTCAACTTTAGTCAACTGCGGACCATTTTACAGGCAATTCAGAGGTAATGTATTCCTGCAAACAGTTATGTGCTCAAGTGTGAGCAGGCAGTTAGAATGTTGTGAGTGTATTTTATTTCGGGGAGGGGGAGAGGAGGAAAATGGCGCAACGCTTAATTTTGAGGGATGAAATTTCATGTATAGTTCGTTATGTTATTTCGGTTGGTGTTTTTGAATGGCCAACGCAAGTTCACGTAATTTTGTGAAGAGGGAGGGGGACGGAGGGAAATAATGTTAATGCTTAATTTTGAGGGATGAAATTTCATGTATGTTATTTCAGTTGGTGTTTTCGAAAGGCCGACACAAGTTCACCTAATTTTTTTGATTTACAGTCCCAGCTGCTCGACTCGTCTGTTGCAAATTCGGCTCAACTCGAATTAAAATCGTTCTACATGCACGCCCCTAATGCACCAACCCATAAAACAGAATGAAAACTGGTTAAACATAAATGTTATGTACACAAGAAAAACATTACTGTATATAAGTATACTGTTTCAGACACGAAATCACGCTCAAATTAAAAATAAACAAATCCTACCAATTTGTGAATTTTTGACAGGCTACAATGACTAAAGACGGAAAAAATATAGTCCTCCTGTCTTCATCAGGCCACCACAAGAAGCTTATTTACAAGATTTACATTAGTTACATAGTCCGACATGCATCGATCGTCGTGGAAATAGCAGATGACTAGGACGCGACTCTGACACGTAACCTTCCGTATTTACGAAGTGGTATTGGCTGCTTCTCATCATGCCACTTTTTCGTAAGGCTTAGTTCTCTACTGATGAGATGCTGGATTGAAGGGTTCGAGGGGCCTTGGAGATTCATAAACACTGAACCTCAGGATACTTTATCCCGGATGAAGTATCCTGAAGTTCAGTGCTTATGAATCTCCTAAGTCCCTCGAACCCTTCAATCCAGCATCTCATCAGCAGAAAACTGGGCGAAAGCCTTCTGAAAAAGTGTCATGGTGAGAAGCAGCAAATGCCACCTCGTAAATACAGGAGGCTACGTGTCAGAATCACGTCCTATAGTGTCCGCCAAGAAAGAAGTCCAACGCGTTTCAAAACAGGGGTATGCATTGTGCATGCCGGCTGCGTCGTTTACCTTGCAGATATCCGCCATGGCTAAGCAGCCAACGTGTGCTCATATACTAAAGCTGCTAGGGCCATAATTTGGGATAATCATGCACATCGAGCAAAAAGCTTGAAATTTGACATGCAAGTAATTCTTAGTAATACAAATAGAAATAGATTCTCCTTGACTCGTGAAATACTGAAAAACGTTCCAAATAACACCCCTAGCTTGACTTGTTGACACGAACTTTCTTTCTTGTTGACACGAACTTGATCGGAAAGCGACGCCATTGTTGTTGGTCTAATAGCGTTGCCACGACGACGCAGTTATAGAGTATAGAGGCAAGGCGCACTTTTTTCCATGAAAGATTAGTAGTCATAAAATGACCATATAAGGAAAGTCTTCTTTCCTGGCGGATAGTATAGTAGTCTGCTATTTCCACAACAATCGATGCATGTCAGACAATGTAAATAATGTAAATCTTGTAAATAAGCTTCTTGGGGTGGTCTGATGAAGACAGGAGGACTACACTATGTTTTCCATCTTTAGTCATTAAAGCCTATCGAAAATTCGCAAATCAGTAGGATTTGTTTGTTTTTGAATTTGAGCATGATTTTGTGTCTTGGAAGTTTTTGAACATTCAAAGTACGATAGTTCATTTTTTAAATATACTGTATAACACAAGGGTGCAAAGACGCATTGAATCGCTTCACTGCTCAATGCGTGTTTATTTACCGCAGCTTTTTTTTTAGTCCATAGCATTTACATTTACTAACGGATTTTCGTTCTGTTTGGTAGGTACTGTTTCCTGATCAGTAAACAAATGATGGAGTTCTTTACGGTGAAAAATTACAATATTTTCCGAGACTTTTTGTCCAACTTGATTAACACTCATCTTCACCAAGTTAAGATATTAGATCATTTAAAACTCGATCTCACAATATCTTGCGAATTTTCGACAGCTTTAGCAAGTTTGGTGGTATAACTGCTTCACATCTGTCTTCCTCAGGCACTAAGTTTCAGTCCGTTCTCCGTCTACAACTACGTCTTCATTTTGTGTTTTGAAAAACGGCGCCTTCCGTAGCCTCTCGTATTTACGACGTTGCTTGTTCCAATGCGTTTCTAAGTGAGCGCTAACCTCTCTGCTTATTAAATGGCTAATTGTGGGATTTGATGGCCCTTGTAAATTCATTAATTTCTTGTGCTTTCTGGTGTGCTCAACAATAGCGAGGGACTCTAGTCCTCGTAGATGTGCGTCACTTCTGTTGTTAGAAATTAGGAGCGTCTCGGTATTTTTCCAGTCAATCGGATGCTTCGTCTCCATGCAGTGGGTGGCTATGCTGCTGGTTTCAACTTTGTTTCGTACGTCTGCATGATGTTGTTTTACTCTCATATGGATCCCTTTTCTGGTCTCTCCTATATATGTTGCTTCACACCCACCACATGGGATCCTATACACTCCTTCTCTCGTATTAGGGACTTCCTTCAGCATTCCCTCAATGTCTGCTGGTTCACATTCTTGGAGCTGTGCTTGTCGATTTTTCGTACTCGTGTTGTTGCAGTCTCTTTCATTTTGTTTTCGGCCCATCAGCTGTTCCTTCAGTTTCTTTCCATTCTTTAGGTAAGTGTCAATTCCACGCGCTCTCAGGACTCGCTGTATGCCACTGCTGACTCCTTTCAGGTACGTTATTCCTACTCTCCTTGGTGTTTCTATTTCCTTCACTGGTCTTTCATCTTCCTTGCACTGTCGTCGTCCCGCTTTGCTAACTCCAATTGCTTCCTTCATCAATTTATTCAGGAGCCCCGGTGGGTAGTCTAGCTCAATGTATTTTCCTTTTTGCTCACGTAGATGTGGCCATGCTTCTTCCAGGGTGTAGGATCTCTGAACAACTCGCACAAATTCGTTCTTGGCGATTGCCTTGAGTTGGTGCACTGGATGTCCTGAATTAAAGGGTATTCCTCGTCGTGTAGCTGTTGGTTTTGAGTACGGCTGGTAGTGAATTCTGCCTTCCTTCGTCCTCGTCAGCCGGACATCCAAAAAGGGAAGAGAATTCCCCTGCTCGAGTTCAACAGTGAACTGAATGTCCCTGTGCCAGCTGTTGACCAACTCGAGGATCTTTTGGACGTCTTGTCGTTTCATAATTGCAATAACGTCGTCCACAAATCTCTTCCACAATTTCAACCGCTTTTTGCTCAGGATCCACTCGTCTAGGTGCTGGAGCACCATTTCGGCAATTGCTGGCGAGCACGAGTACCCCATCGGTGCTCCTTTCTTTTGTCTGTAGGTAACTCCATCAAACTGCACGTAAATGGATGCTAAGATCACATTCAGTATGGCTCGATCTTCTTCATACACTTCAGATGTGACACCGACTCTTTTTGCTAACATTTCCACGATTAACCTGTGTGACAGGCTTGGAAAAAGCTTCATCACATCGAGCGACACCAAAATGTCGTCTTCCTCCATCTCAACATCTCTCAAGCTCTCCAGCAGGTCAGCCGTGTGTTTCAGCCGATTTTCGTTTTTGACGTATTTCTTTAGTCGTTAATTTAGGAGAAGACTTTGGAAACGGGCCGATCATTAACTTTGAATTTAGTTTGGAGCGCCTATGGAACGAAGGGCACATCGATAAGGAAAAATATGAAAAGCTTCTGCCAAAGAGACCACAACGGCTGCCCCAGCTGTTCTCACAAGTTAACCCTTTAAGGACTGCATTTACGCTACAGTTTCGTAACGGACTTATAGAAAAAAATTCATAGCTTCTCACCCACTTGAAGTAAGAGAATGAAACCTGTGTCATTTTTTTCCTTAATGATCTGGCCTTCATATCCCATTTTTAGTTTTACTGTAATTGGTTGGAAGTTTTCGATCTGACCTGTAGAAGAGCTGTAAACAATAATTAAACAGCGGGCGCATTTGGGCGCACCCGTCCTTAAAGGGTTAAAGTGCATAAGGAAGGACTTCCACTTCGACTCATCACGTCAGCAAAAGGAGGAATGACCCAAAAACTAGATTGGGAGCTCACTGACCGACTAAAGAAATACGTCAAAAACGAAAATCGGCTGAAACACACGGCTGACCTGCTGGAGAGCTTGAGAGATGTTGAGATGGAGGAAGACGACATTTTGGTGTCGCTCGATGTGATGAAGCTTTTTCCAAGCCTGTCACACAGGTTAATCGTGGAAATGTTAGAGAAATCTGCAAAAAGAGTCGGTGTCACATCTGAAGTGTATGAAGAAGATCGAGCCATACTGAATGTGATCTTAGCATCCATTTACGTGTAGTTTGATGGAGTTACCTACAGACAAAAGAAAGGAGCACCGATGGGGTACTCGTGCTCGCCAGCAATTGCCGAAATGGTGCTCCAGCACCTAGACGAGTGGATCCTGAGCAAAAAGCGGTTGAAATTGTGGAAGAGATTTGTGGACGACGTTATTGCAATTATGAAACGACAAGACGTCCAAAAGATCCTCGAGTTGGTCAACAGCTGGCACAGGGACATTCAGTTCACTGTTGAACTCGAGCAGGGGAATTCTCTTCCCTTTTTGGATGTCCGGCTGACGAGGACGAAGGAAGGCAGAATTCACTACCAGCCGTACTCAAAACCAACAGCTACACGACGAGGAATACCCTTTAATTCAGGACATCCAGTGCACCAACTCAAGGCAATCGCCAAGAACGAATTTGTGCGAGTTGTTCAGAGATCCTACACCCTGGAAGAAGCATGGCCACATCTACGTGAGCAAAAAGGAAAATACATTGAGCTAGACTACCCACCGGGGCTCCTGAATAAATTGATGAAGGAAGCAATTGGAGTTAGCAAAGCGGGACGACGACAGTGCAAGGAAGATGAAAGACCAGTGAAGGAAATAGAAACACCAAGGAGAGTAGGAATAACGTACCTGAAAGGAGTCAGCAGTGGCATACAGCGAGTCCTGAGAGCGCGTGGAATTGACACTTACCTAAAGAATGGAAAGAAACTGAAGGAACAGCTGATGGGCCGAAAACAAAATGAAAGAGACTGCAACAACACGAGTACGAAAAATCGACAAGCACAGCTCCAAGAATGTGAACCAGCAGACATTGAGGGAATGCTGAAGGAAGTCCCTAATACGAGAGAAGGAGTGTATAGGATCCCATGTGGTGGGTGTGAAGCAACATATATAGGAGAGACCAGAAAAGAGATCCATATGAGAGTAAAACAACATCATGCAGACGTACGAAACAAAGTTGAAACCAGCAGCATAGCCACCCACTGCATGGAGACGAAGCATCCGATTGACTGGAAAAATACCGAGACGCTCCTAATTTCTAACAACAGAAGTGACGCACATCTACGAGGACTAGAGTCCCTCGCTATTGTTGAGCACACCAGAAAGCACAAGAAATTAATGAATTTACAAGGGCCATCAAATCCCACAATTAGCCATTTAATAAGCAGAGAGGTTAGCGCTCACTTAGAAACGCATTGGAACAAGCAACGTCGTAAATACGAGAGGCTACGGAAGGCGCCGTTTTTCAAAACACAAAATGAAGACGTAGTTGTAGACGGAGAACGGACTGAAACTTAGTGCCTGAGGAAGACAGATGTGAAGCAGTTATACCACCAAACTTGCTAAAGCTGTCGAAAATTCGCAAGATATTGTGAGATCGAGTTTTAAATGATCTAATATCTTAACTTGGTGAAGATGAGTGTTAATCAAGTTGGACAAAAAGTCTCGGAAAATACTGTTTCCTGATTTCTTACATCTCTCCAATTTACATTAGTGGTCTACGACATTCAAATAAAAAGTTAGAAACAAGGCCAACTGAAATATAATGTGTAAAAGGCCCGCTAACGACTAAGAAGCCCATCCAGGTTTCATTACGATTGGAGACGCTATGCAGAAACGGTGCACCCCGTTACACCCTGTGTACAATACTAACTAAATAACCTGAAACACAAGTATCAACTTTAGGTTGTGACATGGTATAAGTAATGCTCACCACGCTTCTTGAAGTAAAGAATGTCATTCCTTGATATTTTGTTAGAACCAGCATTACTTTTTCAGGAGATGAAAACATGCTGTGGTAGGGTGGTTCTCAAAGATAGTCTTCGAAAACCACCGTATCATCAACAAACATGTTTTCATCTCCTCAAAAAGTAATGCTGGTGCTGACTGAAGAGACTTCGAGACTTCTTTTTTACCATCATGTTGTTTAACCCTTTAAGGACTGCATTCAGGTTTCATTTTGGTTTCTCCCAGAACCGTAAAAACAGCAATATAACTATCGTGTAAAAAAAAAAATTAATAACTTAAGAGTAACTGAAACCTGTATAATTTTTTCCATAAATAAACTGGCCTTCATATCCCATTTTTAGTTTTACTGGATCTGGCTGAAAGTTTTCTGACCAGTAGAACAGCTGTTTATTTAAAACTACGATGTTACTGCGGTCGTATTCGGGAGCAACTATCTTTGAAAGCACAGGCGTATTTGGGCACAGCTGTCCCTAAAGGGTTAATCTACAAAGGAAGTAACACTGATGCAAGCTACAAAATATCGAGGAAGAATGCACTTCTTACACAAGCTAGCTAAGTACTTTTATCTTCATTTCTAGCTAAAGAGCCTACTCAGATAAAAGTAGAGATATTCTAACCTCTACCTATCATAATACTGAAATCATCAACTAAGTCATTAAATTATGTCCTGCTTTGCACAGGCTGTTCATGTTAGAGAGCAATTGTTCAGAAGGAATGCATTACTCAGCTGAGGAAGGAAGTTAAGGAATGAATGAATTGCCTGTGACAATTACTGTCAAATCTCTGTTGAGTTTAAATATCTGCTTCGACTTACAACTTTACCAACAGGAGGCATGTCCATCCCATAACCACGGACACCGGCTCTATTCCTCACAATCGCGTTATAACCTCCGGGTACATTGGGAGCAGGGTTGGTGGTTGGGTTCAAACTAAAGGTAAATATATTACGACAGTAACAACTAATTTTTTAATTAAAATTCTGTTTCTTACTATCATTAAAAATAACTTCCCAATTTGGAAATAACTGGGAGACGAGAGTTTTTGCAAGCATGGACAAATCTTACAATGATCTTGCTGTCTAAGACGTCACATTCTTCCAGACACAAAAGTACAGAGTTTACAACACGACAGTACCCCTTGATGGCAGTCGGCGAAAGACCAGATTGAAAAAACTTCTAAGAATTCAGACAACAAAGAAACAGTCGAGTTGCACGGGTCAGCTTGTTTTCCACTACATCAGTCGAGCCACTTCCACCACTTCACCTTGTATACTTTAATGGTAGATGGTCAATGACATTACAAAAGACGAGCGGCAACTGGAGAGAAAAACCCTGCCTCACACAAATTAGTCTACAAAGTCTGCATGCATGAAGATGAAGAATTGCGGGATTTTGGTGTTGGGTCTGACTCTGATGCTGCACCAGAAGATTCGATGATACAGGGAGGGCAATTGGAGCTTCTTTCTCACATCCCACAGGTCCAAAACCCAAGGAGCCATCAACCAGAGAGGAGCAATCAGGATGAATGACCCATGGGAACAGTCGAATCTTGTTAAGTAACGACTGAAGAACCTACGTCACGCGTTCTGTCGCCAGTTAAGATCCGAGAATCTGCAAAAATTCTAGAGGCGGCCAATGTCGTCTCTTCCATGACCATTCGAGATTACACTCATTTTAACTTAAGACCGGTGTTAGAAGCTCATCACCCTTCCGGAAAAAGTCCAACCAACTTGACAAATCCCAGCAGTAACAACAAAAGAATTGCCAGCTTCTGCATAAGCTTGAAATTGCCTCATGAGAAGCTTTCCCAGGTGAGAATGAAAAAGTCTGAAAACGCAACGGCTTGCACAAATGCAGCTTTTCCCATACGAACCAATGTGATAAGGGCCAAACGGGAGTTTCATCTCCTTTCCGACCAAAACAGGTACCCCTTTAATCCATCATTCTTAATAACTTCCGAAAGATCGTCACACTAACATCATAACATGACGGTTGGGTTAAGTCTACCCTTCTCATCACAGATGTTAAAGAAAACCGACCCTGGTATGAATCTGATGCGAACCTGGTGAAACTTGGAGAGAGGGGAAAACCTCCCCTCACTCCACCCGGCTCACAACTGCCAACTAAATTCAAAGCCAAGAAACGTATTATGAAGACTCTGGTCTCAATCCTAGAAGCAGGAGTTACCTTACAGAGAAGAAAAAACTGAGTAGGAACTCCTGAAATACCGAAGACAGCAAAGCGCTGACGACTGATGAGTCAAACCTATGAGATATCATATGTGTTCTAATAGCCCAAGGACATGCACCCAACAAATATTTACAAACACACAACTTCCACCTACCAAAAAATTATTATCATGAATCAAGTCAGAAGTTGCGGCGAGCAGGAGCTGAGCTTCCTTTTCAACTACAAGACGGTAACTGAATAAAGGTATCACCAAAAACTACAACGGCTCATCACTGGCTAAAACAAGGACGGTGTAGGGTATGCCTACTAGGAACCCTATATTTGTTAAATATTCGACGGTGAAGCAGAACAATATACAATATTTTTCAGTCATTAACTCCACTGTGGATGCCCCAATTTAGCAAAGATGATGGCCCCATTCCTAATTCTACCATTCAGGATTCATCTTGATAGGCACCTGGTCAACGCAACGACCATACAATGATGGGTTTTGTTGCTGCGAAAACAAATGGACACAAGCCAGGAGGGGCCCAAACGTGCACCTGTAAGGCCTCAAAACCGAGTCCGCACTGCTGCAGTAGTTCAAACAACAACCAGTGAGTTCAGTGAAAGTCTGCCATCGCACTTTATGGCCCAGGGCACCGAACAATCCAAATAAACATCAATGATTTGCGTTCAAAAACAGTAACGCCACTAATAAATGGAGATCACATCATTAAATTACTCTCCCATTTCGAACTAAAGCACCTTAAGAACGTCATCTAGACGCAATTACGACTATTGGACTGCATCCCAAAAAAGCATTGGGTTCCGCTGTCGATTGGAGAACGCAACCCTCAAAAATTAGGGATTTTGTTCCAAATTAGCAGAATTCAGACAAATTTGGTAATAGTAAAATTATTTGTAAAAATCACCGAAGCATTTCAAGACATGTCGAAATTGCAAAACCTTCCCCTAGGTGTTCTTAGTGCGAAACTTGCCCCATAAAATCAAAAATTCGAGAGTAATGAAATTTCATCCGATTGTTGTTAATTACCATAAGTTTAATTTTACTCCGTGGTAAAACACCCCAAAAATGATGTACAAAAACTACTAACAATTTCTGGAAAACAAAAATGAATGCCTAAAATATAGCATAAAACACATCACCGAACCTAACACATAATGCAGCGCCGAACGTCGAACACAGCAAGAAATATACACCGAAACACCGATATGCAACAATAGGCCCCAGAAGGCAACAGGATGGTCGTTATGCTCTTCCTTATGATTTCAACAAATTGTTGCAAACCGGGAGAAAGAAAACCCCTCTCCGGAAAAAAAATTCAACTAATTTCCTGCGCAAAAATTTGCCTCAACTGCAATCCAACCTATTTAGGTATTGATCCTTTTTGTGACAGCAATAAACCGTTAGTTTCAGAAAGTAGAAAGCTTCAGGTGCTTACGTTGAAACAGCGCTCGGTACAAAATCATACTTGTCGCAAACCTTTGGCAACCGCTCAGCATTGTGCCGACTATGGGTGACGTCACTGTACACCTCGTCGCCGTAGACCAGCGACTAGTGTCATCCTCAGCGTTCGTCAGGGAATCCTGATGTGTACAATAGCGATGAGACAACTACCGTGCTGCGGACGAACCACTTTGTGTTCATGGGTGCCGTAGCGGAGATAATTTTTGCCAAGGAGAATTTTCAGATTAGCTGGGCACTTTATGGGATTGAATCAAGTCCAGGGTTGAACCGGTTTTCACAGTTTTTGAGGTATGTTTAAGGGAAACTGAATTATGCGAGTGCCCAGCTTTCCTTACCACTGCCTCTTTTCCTTCACCTTCGAAGTTTTTCCCTCACAACACAATATTTCTTGCACTTCCGATTGGATCTTGGAACACCAGATGCTCCTTGGTGCTAGGGCGGCAGGATGGGATTGAATGAGCGACTACCAGCTTTGCCAAAGTCGCTGCCTGGTGACACCGCCATCTTGGAAATGTCACAATTATTTTGACGATAATGTCCGGTACAGAATTTTTCAAGTCTGAAATCTAGGCAGCCATACTTTCTTGAAAATCCGTAAAAAGTCAACCAAAATCAAATGGTGAGTGATGAGCAGAACCTAATATCGTGGAAACCGAAGGAACACCGCATAATGCATTCGAGCCGCTTGTTGGATTTGGCTTAGAAACAGTCTTAATGATAGGCCTATTCTTGTCAGATGAGAATTTCATCCTGTTTGCCCCGGCTTCCAACAACAAATTTTGTCCTGGTTTATTGCTGAAAATAGTATCAGTATCAATACAGGAGTCAAAGAGGTATCGACAGGAACGTTCCGAAGAACTAGAATGGGCATATTGGTTGCTTTCTGGTCGGATAGTTTCTAAGTGTTTTTTTTTTTTTACGAGCTCATCAAAATGTTACAAATTACGCACGAGGTAACTTTCGCGCTTTACGGAATTGCAACTTGCTCCGTCTAAGAAGGGGCTCTCTAGCGAGAACTGACCAGCATTTACCCTGGTGGCATAAAAAGGGCTCAGTATCTTCCACGGTGGTCTCACAACCACTAAGCATGAAGAAATAGTAGAGTGCTAACGTTTGAGTTGCCATGCTGCTGCTTCAGGCTACTGTATGGCGATCCATTGTTGCCTCCAGTAGCACCCTTGTTGCAGCTGCCAGAGGCGGCACGGACTGTCGGGGTTATGGCCTGGGAAAAGCAGTGGCCCAGGGCTTCATGTGCATTGGCAGATGGTGTGAGATCCATACGGTCCAGGACGTGAAATCCCTGAGACTGCGTGCTCATGATCACATCCTGGGCATGGAAGTCCACCAGGATGCTGACGAGAACACAGACTAATGTGGCTTCCCTGCCGACCTTTGTAATTTGTATACATGTGACTTACATCATACATTTATTTTTGTTACATTTTCATTGTTTTCTTCTAATTCTCCCTATTGTACTTTGTGTACGGTCAAAGCAAAATAAAATAAATAAATAAAATGTCACAATTACGACATTTTCTGAATGCCGGATGAAAATTCATCGATGTTTTTATTTTTAGATGAGTACACAAAACTACCTTTTCCTGAACAAAATCTATAGGAGTTTGGGACATTTTTCCAAATAAAATGTATTTTTTGCGGAAAGAGCATGTAGCACAAAGGCCATACTATCAATGCCCCACGCGATTGTGAGGAATGGCAATGGTATCCATTAAATGAACGATTTATGCCTAAACTAAAGGAAAGAATTTTAGTAAGAAAGAACAAAAATTTCATATCAAACAAAGAGATTAAAATTGCCAAAATGTTCCAACAATGACATGCTCTGAACAATTCAAGTGAACCTACATATCATTGACCTTTTAAATGAGTATCAAGGTAGTATTGTGCTCTGATGTTGGTTGCTATGAGAACATGTTTCACCATTGTTAGAAACATCCTCCGAGCAATATGCAGCAGTTGGTTAGTGGCATGATTTGGTAAAGGAATGGTTCACGCTATGGGATTAAGAATATACCTGTTTCAGCCATCTTTGACTGGAAGGAATTAATTGTACTTAAAAGCGGGTTGCCACCAGACGAAAGTTTATATCATCTAATGCCAACTAGTGCTATCTAGTTCTATCTAGCGCTTGCTCACAGCAAGCAAAGGAATGCACAAAGCAATATCTTTTAATACAAAAAAACAAGCCGCGTGCCTCCCTAATTATTAAATAAAAATTTGGTACGGTCTCGTGCCCCTGGAAGCTAGCTGCAAAAGATAAGGATATCATTGCCATGAGATGGTGCCACGGTAGACTATAAAGCCAATACCATGGCACCATCTAGTGCCAGTTATATCGTTAAACTTTACAGCTTGTACCCAGGTGCACGACGACGTACCAAATTTTTACTCAATAATAAGGAGGCACGTGGCTTGATTGTTATGTTAAAAGATATTGCTTTGTGCGTTCTTTTGCTTGCTGCGAGGAAGCATTAGACAGAAGTCGATGGCGCTGGATGCTGCAGACTTTCATTTGGTGGCAACTCACCTTTAAGAGGCTGGTGGACTTACGTTATGATATTATTTGATGCTTGAACAAGGACTTTAAGGGGACTTATGGCAAATCAATTTGCTTGCCAAAAGTTGTCACATTATTCATGCAACAACGTTCACGTGACAAAATAACAAAATAATCATACTCCCGTCGAAGATTGAAGTCAAAACAGAAAAATCTTTGTTGCATTGAACAAACCACTACTTTTGTGCATATTCCACCCCAGCCAACTGCTGCGTGTTTCTCATAGGGGGGCTCCTATCTATGATGAGGGAGACAAATGTAACAATGTGCCATTACACTAATTGTTGCACCATATATGACTTTTTTGTTTGTTTTTCTAGGTTGTTTCAATGAGTAAAAGTATCATTTAGAAGCTTCTTTGAAAATTACTTAAGTTTTTTAATTTCAGTTGGTTTCAACGTTGCGCAGCTTACCTGTCTGAGGGCCTCTTGTTCCTCCTGCTCCTCCAGCTCTGCCTTCTTCTGTAGCTCGTCATATGACATGGCCACAATGGCCAAAATCAGGTTCACAAGATAGAAAGAACCCAAAAAAATGATGACTACGAAAAAGATCATGTGCCAGGGTCCAGCCCCACGGAGGATCTAAATAGGAGAAAAAAATTGTTTGTAACATAGGTTAAAAGTGCCTGGTAAGTATTAGTAAAAGTCTCTGTACTATTTGGTTGAAATGAAATGAATACTAGACCTGTATTAAAAATTAAACAAAAAATGATGGCTAATGCTACACAATCTTGCTGTAGCTATTTCCTAACAACTATGTACATGGAGAATGTTCTTTCATTTTTTTTTTGGGGGGGGGGGGTTGGATTATTTTGTTCCTTGTTTTGGAGGTTTTGCCTCATAAGCATTTATGCTCTGCACCTTTTTTTTTCTTCTATTCTTTGTCTATTCTACGTCCTACACTTCAGGGTCGTCGTTAAGGCAATGTTTTCTGTCGGGGAAAAGAGTGCCGTACTTTGGGTGAAAATTTACTCACTTGCCTAGATGCAAGCTCCACCTGTGGAAGTTAAGAAACTTAAATAGCACTGATCATGAAGAAGCTTTCCGACTTATTCGGACTTTTCCTCAATTCTTCATGCAAGAACCGTTACAGCTTTGCATGAGACATACTGCCTTATCTTGTACTCTGCATCATATAAGCTGATCAACGCCCTGAAACCTTAATCATACACTTTTCCAATCCCCACTGGAGGGACGCTTGATTGCGTGCCACACACCAATGAAGCTGAAAGGAACACACAAGAAGCGTGAAATAATGGGTTAAACGGGACGGAAGGCCAATGGGCTCGAAATTGGTTAACTAAATACGGATGCAAACCTATTTACGTTGCCTTTTGGACTTAAATGTCAGACTGCCTGAGCGGGGAATCGAACCCACGACCTCTGAAATCAAAGGCGAGGTCCTACCGCTGAGCCAGACTGACACGGCCAAAAGGAAACGTCCATAGGCAGCATTTTAACACGCACACATATACATGTCAGCATACACTTTTCCAATCCCCACTGGAGGGACGCTTGGAAACACCAGTGAAGCTGAAAGGAACACCCAAGAAGCATGAAATGATGGGTTAAGCGGGACAGAAAGCCAATGGGCTCGAAAGCCAATGGGCTGAAACCTTAATGACAGAAACAGACGCGTGTCGTCATCAACAGTTGAGGCTGCACTATCAGTACTGGAACAGTTTAGTTGACGGTATCTGTCAAAGAGCATTTTGTCAATAATTAATTAATTATGTCAATGACCGATTTTGATACTCCAACACCTGTTTTAAGTTTTTTTTTTCAAGATCTTTCGACTGGTGCTAGTCTTAAGACATACAACTGGGATTGTTTTTGTCAGGGGTGTTACTTCTCTCTAGGGATGTTGACCTTGGAGAAGCAACTCCCGACCTTTTGTTAAGTTCTGACTTACTTTTAACTTTCAATTTCAGTTGCATTTGTTTTCTGTTTGCTGTGCTTTGTTCTGCTCCTATAGGTACCATTGTTACTTTGTTACCTTTCCTTCTTCGTTTTTTTTTGGTGACAACTGTTGGGCCAAGAAGCCAGGAAAATATGTGTTGCTGACAACATATCCCTTGTCAGGGAATGTATTTGCTATGTATTTACATCCTTTTATATGAATATTTACGACGCTATGATTCATGGGACCAGGAAGAAGCATTGTATTTTTAACCATGAATCCCAAAGGTTTGGACTCCAGAATGTCATATTGTGTGAATGAAGATCCAAATGTAAGTCTTTATGTTATTGTTCAACCCAGGATAAATTCCTGCCTTCAACTTAGTTTGCCATTGCTCCAAAGCAATCCAACCTGACTAATCTGCGAACATGTTCCGCATTATGACGGCTCAGTTCTGAACCCATGTGAAATAAAACCGAGAGTAACGGTCCCCTAAATGTCTTCTTGGTTTTAATTACACGCTATACTGCCTTTTGCTGCCCGATCCATGGAACTTGAGAACCTCTGCGTTAGGATTAGTTGGACCCAGGGCCATACCAGCTCGGAGCAATCTCCCCTGGGAAATTGCTCCTGATGCGGCTTGACCCTGAACACCCGTCAATTCCTCTACTCTCGTATTGGGATAAAAGTATCTTTCCACCCAATTTCCCGGTCCAGATGGGGGCTTCTCCCATCATTTTTCACGTTATTTAACAAACAAAAAAAAGTCCAAAAAAGACTAGCGGGGTACTCATAAAGATAGAAAACTGAAAAGTCTGCCAGTTTTATCTAAAATAAAGATTGTAAATCCCGATAAAAAGTTTGCCTTCAATTGTTAACGTTTAAAAATGTGAAATTTTCTCTTGTTATTGATGAGAGTTCTCGTTAAAGCTTTCACAAATAAACAAAATGACGCTCATTCTCAAAAGCCAAATATTCGACAGATTTTTCAAATTTTGCAAATCCAGATCTTGCAAATATTCGACAGATTTTCCGACGGCAAAGATGTTATCATGTCACACAACTGTCTTCATCAGGTATCTGTTTCGTTTCGTGGTCTCTTACTTCGTTACGTTCGCGCCTTGGTTTTTAAATTCAGGAAGGGACTGTCAAAAATTGGCAAAATATAGTTAGAATTTGGTTTTCAAGAAAGAGAGTAATTGTGTTTAATAGTGAAAGCTTTGCTACCGTGTTTCAAGTTTATTATCTTTAATTTTAGCATCTGTCTAATGTTATCGGAATCAAACTGACCGGTAGTGTTGGTATCGCTATGCAAAATTAAAATGTGGATATTGAGCAGCACTACCAACAACATAAAACTTACTATTTGGTAGAGGTTTTCCCAGAAATCTTGAGTCATGAGCCGGAAGGATGATAACAAGGCCCAACCAAAGGAGTCGAAACTCGTGTAGCCGTAATTCGGATTTCTACCATAACCTTGGTAGCATGTGAAGTCTGGGGGACATTGCCTGAACAAATTGACAATTTCAACAAATTATTTTGTACATTTTGGAAAAAAAAAATGTTACTACCTCAACACGCAAGTATTACAGTATGAAACAACTGACTTACGTTGCCCCACTCGAATTCCCACAGACCACAGGCTCGTATTCACCCAGTTCTAACCTCACATACCAATTGGCTGCAAAAAAGAAAGAATTTGTAAAGCTTATAGAATTTATGGAAATTACAGAGGCTGTATAAAAGTGCTAAAGACCAGATTTTGTGAAGCAACGCAATTAAACTGGCGTGAACCAATGCTTTTTTTTTAATTCAGTATTTTTATGGTAGCATACAAATTTCTTCTGCAATGCTATTTTGTAGGGCTCGACCGAATCTACTTTTACCACATCCGAATCGGATCCAGATAATTTACAAGATTTGGCGAATCAGATACAGATCCTAACCGAATCCAAAATTAAACATTTGTTGATTGTTTCGGCCATTTGCATTTTATAGAAACCTAATATCTCTGTAGCTGAGTAAAGCAGAAAATTGAGTAAAGTTTACAGACTTGCGTACACATTTTCTCAACTTGTCTATTGGTTTTTCCCTTATAACTTCTGAACAGTTTATGCTAGCCATTTGAAATTAGCTCCATTGAAAAAATGGACTTGCTGCACGCATTTTTACGAACTGCAACACAGCGGACACTTTCAAATGCCGCCTTGATCGCACTGTCTTTAAGCCTTGATTCATTTTTGTTATAAAGCAACAAGCTTCTAGCTTTCGCTGAGTATTTGTTTATAATAATAATAATAAGTTTATAATAAAAATAAGAAATATTACCATCCCTGCAAGCTTGACGGTTGCATGACAACAGTTGTGCACTTTTTATGAGCCCTTGGTACACCACTGCCTATTTGTTCTATGCCGTGCTACAGCAACTGCAGCAAATCGTAAATCTCTACAAAGATCGTTTTCGAAATTGAAATAATGTAATCCAAGAGATCACACAAGTAAGCATTAAAGCAGGGACATGTCAAAATTCCAAGCAGGAATCATTACAGACATGTCTGTCACATACATGCGTTAGTCTTTAGTCATGTGTTTGAGCATATTTTTTCTTTCATAAATTAATGTGTTCTGCTGTACAGCAACATCATTTTAGCAAAACTAACCAAAAGAGAAAGTCATAACAAAATGCGTTTAATTATTTTGTAATTTAGTAAAGAAATGGTGGGAAGAATCACAAAGTTGACATATTGGTTGAATTTGTCAACATCGGACTTCAACAGTAAATGGATAGATGTAGCAAGTGTGCTTGCAATATAATTGCTGCGTGCAGATTTTGCTGCTGTTTTTCTATTCTCCTTAACCTACGATTCTAGCTGCAGTCGGCCGAGAGGCATTATTTGTTGGAACAATACGGATGATTGCTGAATAAGATTAGGATTTTAACTAACTAGGATTTTGAAAGACACACCTGTAATACAATGCAATTGTGCAATGCAATTGTGCCACTTTTTAACTACACATCTTTTTAACTGCCACATCTGACTGTAAAGTGCCTCACTGACATTGTTGCCCATGAACAATGTGGAGGACCATTGTCTAGGACGTTAATTGACGGAAAGGATAGGAGTGCTTGCAGGACAATTGCTGCACGTAGGTCGTCTTTCTCTTTTATAGTCAACATTCAAGTCTGGCTTAACTATGCTTAACCTTTAAATTTACGATACGACCACAAGTAGGGCAATGTCTGCTTCTCTTGTAACCTGTAATTTCATTGCAAATAACTTTCAATTGTTTTGCTACTAACACTTTTGAGGAAAAATGACGAACTTACTATCATTTTCTCGATATAGATCAACTTCGGCTTTAGTCCAATTCCATAGAATTTCGTCGGATAGAGTCTTTATGCATTTTTGAGTTAGGACTCCCATGTAAATTTGGAGACCCAATAAGGCAAACACGGACAGAGAAAAAATAGTAAGGATGATGACATCCTTCAAGTTTTTCACGGATTCTATTACAGCTCCTACAATGGTTTTCAGACCTAAAAGAAACAAAAAGTACACAATTTTAGTACTGCAAAAATAATTTGTTGAGAATTTTGCATACAGCATCTTCATTAGTACAGTTAAACATAAAATCTATTGCCCTATTAATATCTAAATTGTCAATTAATGGTCAGGGTGTTTACTTAATTATCAAACCGCTAGGACCCAGCCATTACTAGAGACACGGGCACTACCACATTTCGTACAGCACGCTACTAGTGTTTGCCTATTAACAATGACTCGCCTATCGCTCACTCCACTTGCTCTGCTGATATTGTGCCTGGTTTCGCCATGTGTAGGTATTATCCATATTAAGCACTACAAGTGTAACCCTCTATTCGGTTGGATGCACAGTACAGTTCGTTATCCATCACAACTACGGCTCACATTTGCATTACTGAACGAGTCGTATTATCACGTGCATTTTGTTGCTAGCAAAGACATAAAGTGCCAATTTCAATCAATTGCATAATCTTAGATGACAACGCTTGAACATTTTGTCTTCAACAAATTAAGACATCCGACAATACTAGACTACAACAATGGGGTGCTTTACTGCATAGTTGGTCTTACGCTGATTTGCATGTGGCCAGTTGACGGACACAGCTCATTTTGGTCATGTAAACTTGGCTAAAGCTTAATGTGGTTAGAGAACTCTACCTTATCAATGCCTCGAATCAGAACTATTATCAACCATAAAATCAAGCAGAGAATTATGGACCATGAGCTAAAGCAGGAAACACTGAACACAAAAAAAAAGAGGACCTCCGTTGTTCCGTGAATGGTTTCATTTTCTTTTCAGTTACAAAGGATGAATGCAGATTGATAAAACTTAAAAATACATTTAACAGAAATAAATTAAATTTCCTTTTTCTTGAAACCTTTTCCTAGAGCTTGCAGCTGTTTTATCTCTGCAGAAGACGATAAACAAGCCCAACCAAGCAACCAAATTGCATGTTTTTAATGATGGAGATACGGCACGTTAATGCAGTTGCGTTGTTTGAATAATTTCAGTGAGTGAGTGAGTTTAACAACGATAACATACACTGAACAAAAATCGTACAAGTAACCTAGATATTAAAAACTAAGGCTGCACTGAACACACATTTTTCAGCCGAACCGAACTAAACCGAACAAATCTTAAATGAGCCGAACAGCAAACACTTCCACACCGAACAAAAGTGTACCAAACCAGCAACCTTTAAAATAAAGTTTAATTACTCAGTTCACAAAGTTTCACATATTTATCAAAGTACAAGTTTCTGAACAAATACTGGCATGTTCATAATGCCCTTTAAGTGCACAGATGTGGAAACTCGGTTTGATCATAAAGAAATCTCCTCCACCTTTACATTTTCTCTCACAACTTCTGAGCGGTTAGAGCTAGGATCTTGTAGTTTGGACCATCGGAAAGCTGGAGAAAAAACCTTCAAAATGTTGTATTCAAACATCAAAATCGGTCAATTAGAAGTGGAAACACGTTTGGTTTGGTATTTTTCTTTTAATAGGCCACACCAAACCGAACTGAACACCCTCAGTTCGGCCATATTCGGTTCGGATTGTTCGGTTTGGCTTTATTAAAAAACCACAAAACATGCGATTTACCATTTCTCTTGCCAGAATCGGTAAACCTGTTTTTTATCTGTAAAATACCTACCCAAATAAAGGTACATTCCTCGCGGTTGGCTTTCCTGTATGGCTCAGTTTTGCAACATTACTTCAGACGTGTGTAAATGTTGCAACGGCATTTATATTCCTATTTTATCCCTCGTAAGAAAATTTCGTTTCTTTGAACAAAATTAGACATTGTTGGAAAAATGACGCACTTATTCAAAATTAAACAACAGAAACACAACCATTTTTGCAAACTTTCGACGAACACTTAAGAGATTGATTTTGTCATTCGTCTTCATCGCTCACTTAGTTTAGTTTTGTTTTCTTTGTACTCTATATTGCCGCGATCACTTGTTTCTGCATTTAGGTTGTGACACGTCACACGCGCGACCACTGAGCTCTATAAGGCCGTGTAATAGCGAAGCTGTTGTTGGCTTGTGACCGAGGCAATGTAGAGGATAAGGAAAACAAAACTAAACCGAGTGCCTGATGAAGTCGAACGATAAAATCTATCCCTTAAAGTGTTCATCGAGAATTTGCAAAAAACGATCGTGTTTTTGCTGTTTGATTTTGAATTAGCCCATAATCTTACCAACAATACCTATGTAAGTGTTGCAAAAGCTATGTGGAGACTGTGTCTACTTTGGCAGACAAATTTATTCCAACCAAAATGGTACACAATACTGACAAGCTCTGGATCACTGCAAAGCTGAAAAACAGGTTGAGAAAACAACGCAGACTAGCTAAAGATGCAAGGATGGGCACTGGCATTGTGAAGTATCGTAACTTCAAGAAAGGGACAAATGTCATTCTGAACAAAACTAAAGAAAGCTTCTTGAATGGTTTGGATTCCCTTGGGGAAAATGACACCAAGCACTTTTGGAAATATTTCAATAACCAAAGGACGAAAGATGTATGAAAACACCGGCAGGCGGTGGCTACTGTGGTTAGCAGAAGACAACAGAAGAAAAACCCGACCCGACGTATCTGACGAACTCAATCGACTGTGGCAAGCTATACTTAAACGAAGTATAGAGATCAGCGGACGAGATATTGAAGCGGCAGTTACGAATTCTGACTAATGAATCGGACTTTTGCGTAATCTCTTAAGTTTTTTGCATTTACCTACTGAAGAAGGTGGACGAAGTTTGTGGAAGTATTTGTATTGTAACATCTATTTGCTTCCATAATCAATTTTCCACCAAAAATTCAAGGGACAGTGTTTCTAATTTGAAGAAAGATGTTCCGATTCAGCGCCTAAGGACAGGCACAATCACACCACCACTTATACCGCTGAAATGGCCAACGTTCTAAATTATCAATTTTTCTCTTGTGTTCAATAACTCAATAACTGATGCACTGCTTTGCTTCCCAGCAAGAACTGACTCACTGATGGACAATATTGCTGTCACAAACAGGTGTCAAGCGACTTATTGACAACATGAAAAGCAATAAAGCCTGTGGCCCTGACAACATTTCTGCTAGAGTGCTTAAGGAAATCAGAGATGTCATCTCACTTTACTTGACGAAGATTTTTAGGCAATCCTTGGATGATGGTAAAGTACCGGATGACTGGAAGCATGCTAATGTTATCCCTCTATACAAGAAAGGCAGTAAGACCAGTGCTGAAAACTACAGCCCAATCTCATTGACCAGTATAGTGTGCAAACTTCTCGATCATATTATTATTAGCAATGTTTACAAACACCTTGAGATGAACCAGTTGATTAGCAACAAACAATTTGGTTTTAGGACTTGCTCGTCATGTGAAATTATGTAGGTGGCGATGGTGCATTGCCTGTTGTCTGGCATGGAGAAAATAAAACCAGTGGATTGGTGTTAGCTTGACCTTGAGAAAGCTTTTGACAAGGTGGCGCACAAGTTTCTCTTACACAAAATGAAAGCCTACGTACGGTTTGTGTAAACAAGTGATAATGTGGTAAGAAGGTTTCCTTTTGGGAAGATCACAGTGTGTTATCCTTGACGATGAGAAATCTAATGTTGTTGTGGTGGTGTCGGGCTTGCCCCAAGGCACTGTCAGTGCTCCTTGCCTGTTTCTGTTGTACATAAATGACAGTGTGGATAAAACTAAATCAACACCGTACTTCCTTGCAGACAACTGAAATGTTCTCCGAGGAATTTACACCGCTGAAGATCACGATGCTGTACAGAATGACTTAAATGAAATGAAGCAGTAGTGTGATACCTGGAGCATGAGTATCCAATCTAAGAAATCTGCCATTATAGCCTTTACACAAGGTTATTTCAGCTATATGATATCTGACACTGAAATTAATCATGTTAACAGTTTGAAATGTTTAGGCGTGTGGCTTGACTCGAACCAAAATTGGGGTGAGCACATCACCCATGTTGCAAACAAAAAACAGGTCTACTTCAAACTTCATTTGCAGAAGGCTGCAACATACTTCAGGAGTACTTAGGGAACTTGCTTTCTTCACCCTGGTGCAGCCTGTGCTCAAATACGCAAGTTGTGTGTGGGACAGTGGTAGCATTTGCAACGCTTCCAAACTTGAAAGTGTACATGTGTCAAGAGTTGTTGCTGGAAACTTTAAGAGGAATGTATGTGTTACAACGATGATCAATAAATTTGAATGGGCTACGCTTGAAACAACAAGACGTGAGCATCGCCTAGAACTGCTTTATGAGATCTACAAGGATACGACCGTCGTTGACAAAAATTTGTACCTGAGACCACCATGCTTCTGTGAAAAAAATGACCATAGATTTAAGTTCAGGTGTTTTGATTGTGCCAGGGGTACTTCGGTGAATCCTTCTTTCCTCACACAGTTCGGGATTGGAACCATCTGGATCACTCAGTTGGCACTGCTTCGGGTTTATCCTCACTTAGAAAGGGCTACAGGTCACTCCGTAAACCTCAGGTGCCTAGTTGTGTGTTTGGCGGCAATCATCATGTTGTGAACGCCTATCTTCGTAATCCATTAGACATTTTGTTATCCTCATACATATCGTTAACATATAAGATAATGGGATCCTAAAAACGGACAATGGGATCCCATTCTCAAATTCAACAGTCAAATTCATCACCACAAAGTTGTACTGAGATCCGCAAAATTGCACTTTCATCGCAATAACACACATCAAAAAATTGCTCTTAGGATTATCGCAGAAATTACGTGTCCTTAGCTATAAATTAGCAAAATTTGGTTCAGCAAAATCGGTAACTATAGGTTTTATAAAAACCCAACACAACACTTCAGCATCATGCGCCAGCATAGACTAACCTTCAAAAGCAAACCTAGTATGGTTTCAGCATAGGAATTCCACTCCTGACAGCAGGACACAAAACCACAAGGGCATATAACAACCAAATAATTTTAATTTTCGAGAGGTAATTCCTCTCTTGGTCACAAAACACAAATGAAACACCAAAAAACTCCTAAACATGAAAGAGACACGAGAGACGTATGGTTTGTTCGGGTCAGATGTTTGTTGTTAGTCTGATGGACTATGTGTATCAGTGACAATTAGTTATGCTTATCTCCTCAAATAATTAATGAAAAATTTATGTACGAGAGACCAATAAACCACAGTGGGTTGACTGGTACTTTTTTCCAGATGCGAGGCTTGTATTTCAAATTTTAATTAGATCTTTACCACACCCAGTACATTTTCCCAATAATTAAGAACCATCCTAAACACCAATGGCCTTACCTGCTCTCACACAGTACAATAGCCACAAGTGCAAAAATGCAATAAACAAACACAGAACACAAAACAATTATCAAGTGTTGCATTAACCTTACCTGGCACAATGGCTACGGTTTTTAGTGCTCTTAGCACTCGGAATGTTCTTAAGACTGACAGATTTCCCAAATCTACTCCCATTGTTACGTAACTAAAGAACAAAAAGAATAGCTTTAACCATCACACAATGGATCAAACGGCATCTGTTAGTGAGTCTTAATCTACAGATTCAACTTACGCTAAGGTTATAACTATAAAATCCAACCAATTCCATGGATCTCTGAGATATGTAAATGATTCAAGTATAAAACCTCTGGCTAAGATTTTTATTATAGATTCAAATGTGTAGATTGCTGTGAAGATTGGCCTACAAACAAGGAAAAAAAGGACAAGTTAGTATGTTAGTATGTTTCCGTGCCTTTCTTTTCCTTGAAGAGATTTAGCACAGCACGAAAAAGAACCAGCAGGAGTAGGCGTTCAATTTCATCCACCTAGCGCACGCTGGTATTCCTAACCCAATTGGTCATCTTTCGTGCTTGCTGAGGAAAAGAAATGCACAGTTTCTCTTCATTACTATGTTAGTTAATACCAAGGGTAACAGGGTAATAGTTAATATCTGGAACTATTTTCCCCTTCATGCTAGGGACTAGTAGTAGTACGACGGCACTCCACAGGATGGCGCCACATGCAATCAAGCCTATGAATGCGTGAGTATATTTGGGTATTGCGCATTTACGAGTTAGTTCCGAGAAAATTCGCATATTATGTTAGCGAGTACATTTTAAGCAATCCTTAGGTTAAGTCTAGCCGAATTAGGCCGAATGTGAAAAGCAGTTTTCCCCTAGGACACAGAATGAACAGAACAGCAGACGTAGAACCATTTACGTCTTAAAATAAACCGTTAGGCTTATTGGAATTACGTCAAACTCAAAACTCACCTGGAACTCGGAAATTATTCATCAAGCACACTTTCAAAATCAGGATACTGTCAGTACCCCGCAAATGTTCGACTGTATATCATCAACACGCGTCATCAGGCACAATCAAGGGAAATTAAGTCCTCTGGTTAAACCTTCGTCATTTTCGTCTGCTCGAGAAGACCGTCAACAGCTGTGGATGCGGATGTTCTTTTCGAGTAGACGAAAACGACGAAAACTCATTTTTCCAGAGGACTCATTTTTCCTTGACCGTGCGCGATGAAGACTGTTGATATATAGTTGAAAATTTCTAAGATACAGACAAAATCCTTATTTTGAAAGTGAGCATGATGAATAATTTCCGTTACATCTTCTAGAATCTAGGTGATCACCTGAACTAGTAATTCAGTCCGTGAGCATAAGGAGCCCGCTACTCCCCAAATCTCGTAAACTGATTCAACCCTTTGTATTATTCAAGTTAACAGAGCAAATGAACAATTAAGCGGAACGAACCCACAATTTTAAATGCTGGCTCGTTCTAACTGAACACTTACTCCAAACAAAAATATATTCTTGGTCATTATAAATGCAGGAACATTAAAAAAAAAAAATTAGCTCAAGGCTGAAGGGAATTTTTTTATTCCTTCAAAACTTTAGGTTTCATTAACACTTTGCATGTTGAACATTCTTAACTATTACCTCTTAATTGAGCATTTTTTATGCATCGAATCCATATTTAGTTGACTCTATGTGGACCCACATGAGATACGGATCCCGCGTGGGCAAAGTGTTAAGAATTAATGAGCGACCAAAGAAATTTTGGTACTACCCACTATTAACATTAAATTGAATAGAGATTTCTGCCCAGTTTTCACAGGTTAAAACCCTACCTATGCTACAACAATTCTGTAGAATTAATGAATACTACAACACTTACAAGAATTTTGGCCTTCACGCAATAAAATGCGAGCACGTTATGAATAGGCGTTTCTTCCCTTCTTAACCAAGAGGTAGAGTTCGTATACATTTAACAGCAAACAAGACTCTTGTATGCACCCCAAAATGGTGGTTTCCAAGGAATTTTTGTTTTTCAGTTTCCACGGAGCTTTTAATTTTTTTAGAATAGTGTGTAAATCTGTGACTCCCGATCTTGTCTTCGACACATAATCACGTAGTAGTTCTCTGTAATTCACCCGATAAATGCCCTGCACACAAATGTATTTTTAATTCGCTCTACTTATCAGTTTTTTACTAAATTTTACTTGTAATAAGGTGGCACAAAACGGTTACGGGGTTCTGGGAAGAATCCATACAATTTTGGAACAGAATTTTTCAAGGATTCTGATGGAGTGGGTTTTGCAATAGTATTTCTAACACTTAATACGTATTTCAGACAATCAGGAGTTACTGAAAACGAACCCAATGAAAATTTAAATAAACTCGTGTCTAGGATTGACGAGTCACCAGATTGCCCATTGCAACTGATGAACTTACTCTGATGCTTCTACGCTGGGATTTTCTCTCATGGTCATTAGAACGCAATTGATTAAAATAGTGCAGATCACGATCATACTGAAGATTGGATGGACGAGGACGTAAACGGCCACGCGCCGTACAGGGTGGAAGGGGTCCATGAGCCACATGGCCTTGGTGGCACTGAATCGGAAAATGTCTTTCCCTTTGCTGATGACAACGAAAGTCTGTAACAGATTAACAATGAGTTAGTTAGTAACTTCAGTAAGTATCAGCAACCAACAATACAGACACGTTGTACTAATGAACTACTAATTGGTAAGACTGTTAGAATCTATCATGATTTTGGTCAATTTCTTAGTGATTGGTTTGGCTAGGTAATTAGTTAATTTTCTTCAAAAATGAACAGATCAGTGTTTTTTTACTTTCCGTCAGTGGATTGTAATGTTTCAATATATCATTTTGAAGGTTGTTTTTTTTTTTACCAAAAGCGAAGTTAAGGCCACTAAAAAGTAATTAAGTGGTTCTCGGAAGTGGTACAAAAAAAAAAAACTGGTAAGTGCGCAGCTTTTTATTCCCTATTTTCTTTTTTCGGATGTGGGCGATGGCTTTTTATTTTTTTTTTAACCAAGCCAAAAAAAATCTAACAGCCTACATTTTGTTTTACAGGGATGAAAGTTAGAACTGCAAACTTTTTTTTAATGACAGATTCATCCACGTTCAGAATGCCAATTTTTTACATTGGACTCTTTCTTCAGAACCAAGTTTTTAGTTGTGACACGCCTCTGAGTGGCTCTGTTGAATGAAGTAATTTTGCTCTTATAATCATTTTATGGCAATTATGTAAATGGAGCTCAGGATGATTTGGTCATTGCATTCAAAGCGTTGATGCGCTATCTTATTTTTTTTAGAACTCCAGCTTAAAAATTATGTTCCAAGTGCTAAGCAAAAAACCAATGGACGTGCTCTTGAGAATGCTTTAAATAAACTTTCCGAGGCCTAATAGCTGTTTTTGTTCAAATCAAAGTTATGAAGAAAACTGTGGAAAGTGAGACAGTTTTTTGTTTTTTACCTCGAACTAAAAACACCATTAAAACCATTTTACCCAATAAGAGCATTAGAAATTTCCTAAGAATTAGTGTTTTAACCAGAGCATAAAACACAATTTATTGCTGATATTTGAGTGTCGACGGCTACACAAGTTACACATTTAGTTTTCAAGAGCCTGTGGTGTTTTAAATTATACAGGTAAAAATTTTTTTTTATGAATTATAATACAGTAGTACCTTGATTATCCGCTATAATTGGGACTGGGAGGGTGCCGGAAAATCGATAATAACAGATAACTGAATTTACATTGTAATCTGAAGGTCTTTAAAGTCCAAGCCTGACTAAATCGTTGGTTTAGTAACGTTAGTGGAGTTGTTGAGGCCACTAAGACCAAAACGCAGCGAAACAAAACCAGCTTGGTTTTATTTTTAGCACGGGGATTAAATCGGGGAACATGTGGCTGGCTGGGTAATGGACATTGAAGGATACTCTGCATCAGTTTCCGCTACAGATAGCATAAGGAAAGAAGTGTCAGTTAAAGTTAAGCGATCGTCAGATAATCGAGGTTGTACTGTATAAATTGTTTAACCACATGAATGGTAGGGATCTAGAAGGGTGAACCTGTTACTCTAGTCCTAGTCAAATTGTACGATCCAACTGCTAAAATTCCTATTTTGGCCAATTTCTGAACGATTTTGACATTCCAATACACCATTTTTTCCGGCTTGAAACCAGTATTGCTGGGAGATCAATCCCAGATGGCATGTCACAGCTACACAGCTGCCTTACACAGTTATATCAAAGGCACCATCTGGTTACAACACAATCGACTGAGAACATTTTCGGCAAGTCGTACTATGTTTTTTACGTGGATGACACATTGTGATGTTGGAGGCAGAGGGCATGCCAACCCCTCTTCCTCGTAGCACTAGTGTCATTGCAACAACACCTGTATAGTGCATAAAAAAATAAGAATGCCGTACACCCTGCGTTCATCCACTGCAGATCAATGGATAACAATGGCATCAGGTCGGCCCTATCTCTCATCGGGATGACTGATTGCATAAGTAGAGAGAGCGGGAAGGTAGCGATGGCTGGACAAGTTGGCTGGAAGTGTTATGGTCACATTAATAACGTCGATAAGATATTTCCAACCTGAACGGTTTATTTCTGACAATGGACCTCATAACTTAAAGGGAAAGTAGAGAGCCCCACTGCCAACTTGACATGAGCTAGTGCTTACAACAATTTGCGGGAAATGACCAGCTTAAGGAAAATGTCTTTAAACTGAAAGCAGACTCACTGTTGAAATAATAGGTGAGATGGTACAACAGAAAATGTGGGAGGAATGTTCGTTTATTTACTTTTTTTTTTCCTTCTTCTTTTATAGCAGTTTTACTGGTGCTTGTCTTTCTGCAGTTGTTGGTAGGTCTAGCTGTATTCACTACCAGCCTGCACCATATATAAATACTCCTCATAGCTTTCCAACTGCCGATATAGTTAAAAAAAATGAACGGCTTACAAATTACCAGACATTGTGAGCACTTGTTCGTCGCGGAGGAAAAACGCCCACTGAAGAGTTGTTCTAAGAGGTATGATTTTTCAGATTTACTTGCTTCTTTTGGTCCTGGGCGTTAGACAAATGCTAGCACTACTTGCCCGTAAGGATGTAGTAGCTAGTCTTTTTTCTTTTTTCTTAATGTGTTCATCATGCTACCCAATCGAATCTACGCTTGTGATGCTACCCAAACCAATTTGGAACTTGTACTGCTTAAGATTACAGTAAGCATATTATAAAGTTGGAAGAAAATTGCTCATTTCTTTATAACTGCACTGTAAATTACGACGAGTTAAATAATATTTTGTTTGGCATGAGTATGACCTGGCCTGGTAGCTACGACATGCATACGAGTGAATGGATAAGAGATTTCCCTAATGAACACCGACTTGTCACTACAACTGCTATAACAAGCTGAAGTTAGTTGCCGCAGGTTACCGTAATTTGAATGGACGGAACATTTTTATATGGCTTTTTCCATAGAATAAGGTTTCTGGCTTTCTGCAGCAATCTAAAGTACGAACTCACACCCAAAACACTCAAATTCAAAACATATTTAATTTAACAGTATTTTGCGAATTTTCTACAGGCATCATAAAAAAAAGATATGAAAATTCGGTCCTCCTATCATAAATGTCGTGAAGTTTACTTTCAAAGTTGGAAGACATCGTAAACGAAGAAAACATGC
>JAHWFP010161539.1:175-20509 GCA_023313725.1 Lithobius niger | reverse complement strand
GATTTGTTCAGCTTGTATTTTTACAAAGACAGTATTTAATGCCGACAATAGAGTTAAGCGTTTAATACATAAAATATTACTCTTGGTAATTCGATTGTTGAAAGCAGATTGTTACGCACATTTTCGGAATCAAAATACTGTACCAGTATTCTTGCAAATTTTCAACAGACCGACCACGTCTGTCTTCATCAGGCCTAACCTACCAACTCAAACTTTTGTCAACTACATCGTCACCGTGGAAATCAGCGTTTGAAATCTGCGCTCGTACCTGGCGTGGCCTCCTATATTTTTCGTGCTGGTTCATCCACTGCTTCGTGAGTCGCTTGGAAAATTCATCTCTAAGAAGGAAACGAATACCCGGATTGGATGGGCCCTGAGTGTTCATCAAAACGGCGTCATTTTTAACATGTTGCTGGATTGCAAGGGATTCCAGTTCCCTCAGAGATGAATTTTTCTAAGCGACTTACGAAGCAGTGGATGAACCAGCACGAAAAATATAGGAGACCACGCCAAGCACGAGCGCAGATTTCAAACGCTGATTTCCACGGTGGCGATGTAGTTGACAAAAATTTGAGTTGTGTAGGTTAGGCCTGATGAAGACAAACGTCGTCGGTCTGTTAAAAATTTGCAAGAATACTGGTACAGTATTTGATTCTGAAAATGTGCGTGACCAAGCCGTACTCACTCGCTCCGAAATCTAGCCACGGTAGCGACCAGTGTACTCGCGATCAAAATGTGGTGCGCCATCTGTCGCATCTGGCTGCAAGCTGTTGTCTCCACCACTTCCAGGCAAATCCAAGATGGTGGCGACGTGTGCTCACGGCGATTGCTCGAGTAATTGGAGGCGCTAGTCACTTCAATGTTGTCGGGCAAGTGGCGCTCTCGTGGCAAATTGAGAAACTAGAGTATTCGTACCGTATGTTGAGTCGCGGTGTTTGCGCGGTAAGTATAGCGAGTGAGTTATCCCGTAACGAAGTGTAGTTATTAATCCAAGGCGTAACAATCTGTGTTCAACAATCGAATTATCAAGAATGACGAACTTTCAGAGTAGAAGCCGTTACGGAATTTGAAAAATATTACTCATGTATGATGCTACACTTACTAAATATTTTCTACTTCACTGTTGATGGTTCAACTCATACATAAAGAGAAAGTGATGGTTGATCCCTTACAGTGGTGGTGCCAGACCAGGGCACTTTAAAAAATTGTAAAAATTGTAAAAATTGTCTAGGTCCTGACCAGGCCTTGGTGATTCTCGAACCATCGTGCGATGACAGCTACCTCAGTGATGACAGACGGCCCTGGGTATGGTTCTTTCGGCCCTGTACAGGACCTGGTTGCATGAAGTGGCTGTGCTGCCACTGATTTCTCTTACACTTCTTCAGTTTACAAAGTTTCTTACCAACCATTCTGTTTATCCCTTACCCGTTTGTTCTTATAGTACTCTTGATCAAGGTCCACAATCGGTGTTGCAATGAGTTCCGGAGGGAGACTTTGTTGTAGGTAGAGGGGGAGTGGCATGCCTGCCTCGAGCTGCGGGTCAGGTTGCTGCTCGTCCGAATCATCATCATCTCTATCGGCCGGCGGCTCCGGCTGGTTCTTTTTGGCCTCCTCCTCTTCGGCGATTCGAGCCTCGATCGCCGCCAACGACTCCCGAGTGAACGGACGGAATCGACACTTATCCTCCTCGGCCACGTCGGAATCGGACATGGTGGTCCACCTCCGTTACTGCATGAGTCCACGAACAAGTGGTGAGAACTCCTCTGAAAAACACAAAAAATTGTCCAAGTTAATTTCACAATTTACATATGCGCAGCAGTCAGTAAATCCCTGTAATAATTCGTATTGAAGCACACACACAAATCAGAGGTGCAATGCTTGGCAACACAAAAGTAATGCATAAGACAATTCCCTGCAAATTCCAAGACCTGCAAAGAAAATACAACACTGGTAATACACAAACTCAACAAACAGTCAATGTTCTCAAGCGCTGATGACGTACTTGGAAATGAATAGCACACAATTACAATTGCAGAGCTAGTTTCAGAAAATAAACGAGGCCTATATGTTTACAACTACTAGCTTTATGCTGTTACGGCCTGCCATTTCTTAGCCTTCTTTCAGGTGTTCACGATTCGATCAATACTTATAGCAAGCATATCTTTAGACATAAAGAGCCCAAATTGCACTACCTCATTTTGAGCCTTGATCGTGCCAGGTGAAGTACAAGCCAGATTGTAATGTAGTCTGCAAGTATTTAGGAAAATTAGACCGAAGCGCTCTAAGCGATGAATTTATTAACCCATATTTACATGCACTGCTTAAATGGAACATTAAGCGGGTTTTATTTCCCACCTTGTGGTGTAGCATGGAGTGGCAGCTACAAAAATATGTGATGCTGAGTTTTTGCCATTTCTAACGGCTAGCAGGAATAGCATAGCGAAAGCTAGCATAGCCAAAGCTAGCGCCAAAGTTTCTGCCTGCCCAGAAATGCACTTGCACTCATGTTGATTGTGTCTTGTAAAGGATCCTAATTCTTTTCTAGAAAAATACTCTCTCTCCGCGCGTAGATGTAGGGTGTCCAGATTTTTATTATGTTAAACGTTTAAACCGAATTAGCAACATCCATTTACTTTAATGATCAATTAACGATTAATATTTTTAATACCAAAACCACACCGAGTGTTTTCTGAACACTACGGAAACAAACAACATGGCCTAGCTTATTACTGTGGTGGTGAAAATATCTTCTCTTAGTCTGTGCCACAACTGTGTTTCGAACGCAGTATGGTACTACGAATTCTATGACACCCTTCAGTGATGAACCAGATTTTGTTGGGGGGGGGGAGTCGCTCCCCTCCCAGACCATAACTTGGGGGAGGGAGGTAAAATTGGGTAGAGTAGAACATAAAGGAAGAATAACTAACGTTTCAGCAGCACTGAAATTAATGAAAACAAGTTCTTTTACAGGGCTCCGCGGGACTTAAAGTGGCACTATCACCGATTGAAATGCGAACGAAAATGCCATGGTGCCATCTAGTGGCAGTCACATTGTTAACCTTTATAGCTTGCTCCCAGGTGCACGCCGTCGAACCAAATTTTCACTCAATAATTAAGAAGGTCGTGGCTTGTTTGTTTCGTTAAAAGAAATGCAGTTGTGCATTCCATCGCTTGGTACAAGCAAGTGCTAGATAATACTAGACAGCACTAGATTTTTCCAGATTCTGTCTACTTTCAATCAGTGATAGTGCCACTTTAAATCTATACCCATTAGAGGAATTCTCGGAACCTATTCTTAATGCCTATTGTTTTGTTGTCCCCCCCCCCCCCCCCCCAAAAAAAATTCCTGTCTCCACTGTCCACCCCTGTACCGGGTACATTATTACTTCTACGCTTTCCTGTATGGCTCAGTTTTGCAACATTAGGTCTGACGTGTGTAAATGTGGCAAAGGTATTTATTTTCCTATTTTTCCCGTTGCAAGAAAAGGGCTTGCTACATTCACTCAGTCTAACCCACGTAAACGTAAATGTCGCTAAAGCTATTTTGAGCAGGATGCTAGAAATTAGTGAGAAAGTATGTCCTTTTAATCATTTTTTACCGAACCAGTTAACCTCGCACAAACTGACGATCTGGGTATAATCAGTTCACGTAACTACCTTGCAGACATGATCCAAAACTTCTAGGTGCAAATGCAGTATCAGAACGGCGGTTGGATGTCTGTATTGCATCGTTACCACACATTCATTCGTTCTATTTTTGTTGGCCTTTGTACTTTCCATGGCACGATTTATCTTCTGCTTTATATTTTTCTGGTTCCAATATTCGTCAGTTTTTGCGTTTGTTCGCGTTGGTACAAGACTACTGCACCAAAATACAATTTGAACCACATCCTTTTCGCAGAACCACAACGAGATGAACGTCGCCCGCCATCTTTCCAGGGGTTTCCATAGCAACAACCGTGTCCCTTCTGAAAAAGGTACCGGCAAGGTGTACCGACGCAAGTTTCCAGAACCACATAAGAAATAACTGGGAAAAGGATAAAATAGCCGAAACGTGTTTACACGTTAATTTTGAATTAAAATTTTAATGACTTAAAAATAGGCGCGGCAGGCGAGTGGCAGCCTAAGCCGAAACGAGTCCAAACTCCGAATGAACGATCACACTTAGCGTTTCCTGGAACTGGAGCACCTTCTGGTTAATCAAAAATTTAATGCAGGCGTCCTGACGCCGCCTGACGCAGAATGGCCTGGCTATAGCAGTCGAGAAAGAGGGAAGGGCCGTGCGGCCGGCCAACTCCCTAGCGACAGGCTGCCAAGAAACCACCAAAAACCAAAATAAAAGCAAAATAGGCCTACATAGGAAAGCTAAAGTATAGTTACCCGCTTGTCCAAAGACCTCGAGTTACACGCATCTGCTGCATTTTGTGTTCCAGCAGCGAAACCAGTCGATCCCCAAAACCAAATAAAGATTTTTCTATTAATAAAATATCAATGCCAGCTTTTGTTGCCCCTTTATTGTCTACCAATATTTTAATTCTACTGGTTGGTCTTCGTTTGAAAGAAGAGAGTTAAAGAATACGATCAGTCCCGGTGCCAATGGCACATGGGACCTACCGATGATTCGTAAGGAGTCCTTTTGAGTTTTTATAGTTATAAGTGAATTTTTTGTTGCTGATGAATTTATTTTCGTTGTAGTGTCCTCGTTGCATGGCCTTAAAATCTGGTCCCTTCCCTAATCATTTCGTAGATGTCTTTAAATTAAAGGTATAATGTTATCTATAAAAAAAATAAACTCAAACACTCGACTACACCCCCTCCTCGTGGGCCATTCAACTTTATGGCACTTGAGGCCAGATGTGGAATTCTGGTAAATAGGAGAAAGGGATTTCCTTATACATATTCAATTTTGTTTTGATATCCCCATGCTCAGAATCCTCACCCCCCCCCCCCCCCACCTCGAAAAAACCATGAGGAGCCCGGGGATCCCCGGGAAGACCCACATTACTACGAGGGCCTTGTTTCAAAAAAAAATTGAGATAAAGCATACAGGACAAATCACAAGATTTGAAAAATTTGAAATGAATTCGTACGAAAATGGCACATAAGTTGCAGAAAAACTTTTCAAATTCCTTTCCCCGGATAACCCCGCTCCCCACCCCAACGTCAGGAAACCATTGTTTCAAGGAAATATTGTTGTTTTAACATTTGAAATGAATTCGTGTGAAAATAACATCTCTTAGTTGCAGGAAAACACTCCAAATTTGTGCTCATTTCTGGAATATTCTAGCTTAAATGACTCCACCCCTGAAGGCCCCCACCCCCAAACACATACATACACTACAGGTGGCCCTTGTTTCCAAAAAAAATTGAAAACTGAAATAGATTCGTATGAAAATTGCATCCTAAGTTGCTGGAAAACGTTTCAAATTCACGCAGATTTCTTAAAATGACGCTAGCGCCCCCGCCCTTCCCCGGTGCTCCGAAGTGCCCCGAGGCCCCTCCAGTACATTCCGGGGAGGCCTGACCCCTCCAATCCGACCCTGGAGCCACTCCTAAGATTAAGTGCTCTCCACCACCGTCCCCACCCTTCTGCGGGCTCCATTGCACTGTTGGCAGTGTTGACTAAAAGCCTTACAAACTGTTCAACCCTATCTCTAACACCTTGACAGCCAGATAAGATCACCTGATCACGACAATGAAAAAGTCGAGACGAAAAGTGAGAGCAGCTAGCAAACAACTCTGGAGTGGATAGCATCCTGGCCTCCAAGCTTTGAGGACATGAGGTCGAATCGTGTCTCCGACCTGATTCCGTGGGAATCCAAAGAGAAAACTGATTCTCAACCAGTTAGGCAATCTGAAATTGAATACTAATTACAAATAAAAACGTCAGGTGGGCCGTAAAAAGGGGTTATATGATTGAATTTTCACTTGTTAAAATGTACACGGATACAAATTGATCATTTTCAATTGAAATAATAAAATGTACAATTGAGAAAATTGCATCTGTTTAAGTGCTGTTGTGCTTTACGTTTTAAATATATGATTCGTAAAGCACAACAGCACTTAAACATGTTGCAATTTTCTCAATTGAACATTTTATTATTTCAAGTGAAAATGATCAATTTTTATCCGTGTACATTTTAACAAGTGAAAATTCAATCATATAACCCCTTTTTACGGCACACCTGACGTTTTTGTTTGTAATCCGTGTACCTTTTCGGCTATGGCGTCGCGCAAAGGTTTATGCATGCTGTTGATTGTTGCTGGCCACTTAGAAACAATTCAAGTCAGCTTTGAAAGCCTGCATCTGCGAAATAAATACACAATTCTATCGTTTTAGCTGCCAATTTTGAGGTAACAGAGCAGCTTAGTTTGGTTTAAAAATATATGCGTTTAGCTGAAACACTAATTCTTTCAAAGGGTAAAAGGGTTTTAGCGAGCGTTAACCGCACTAATTCGTTCATTTTACCGTTCAACAATCAACTTTTTAGCAAAGACACAACACGTGCACGAAGAATGAATGTCGGTTGTTTAATGGCTCTCTGGTTGATAGGTTTAAGTAGGGTAAGTTTAGCTTTAGAGTGAGCGAATGGTGTAAGGACCTAATAGGCTCAATAAACATAAACATGAATGTGGAGTTTGGTGAGTGGCATTGTTCCCTAAATACTATGGTTAAAACATTGTAAAACAATTAAAATGATCGTTTAGGGTCCTGTAACTCCGGAATGGATGGACCAATCGAACAAGTGGTCCATGTGAGGTTGAAGCCCAGGGAAATTTCTGGCTCAGATCATGTTTCAGATTTTAGTTAGGTGCACTAGTTTTTTTCTGAAACCGTGTCAGCCCAGAAGAAGAAGAAGAAGAACCAGAACAAGAACAACAACAACAAGTGAACAGTTTTCAAATTTACGTGAGCCTCCCTACGTTTACTCTTGCACGGAATTGCATAAAAGTTGGTGTAAAGTTTGGAAAAGTTGCTATCTACTAGGCTATCTGGCCAAGTTTGGTCGAAATATATTGAATAGAAACGGAGAAATTAATAGTTTACAGTTTTGCTGGAGAGACGACTTCAATCACGGCTATCACCGTGTATGATTATAATGACTGTTAATAAATATCCACCCAAAACCAAAACTGGTAGAAAAACCCGCCAAGTTTCCAAAAACGATCGGCCTTTGAAGGTAGTGATATCAATCCACCAGGGAAAGGCCGCCAAGGTTAATCCTATTAGCCAAGTTAATCGCACCTACTAATAGTTCGAAAGTTAAATGAAAACTATAAGATTGCTACTAGCGGTAGCAATCTTCAAGTTTTCATTTAACGTCCAAAGTATTATTCGGTGCGATTAACTTGGCTAATAGGATTAACCTTGGCGGCCTTTCCTTGGTGGAATGATATCACTACCTTCAAAGGCCGATCGTTTTTGGAAACTAGGTAGGTTTGTCGACCAGTTTTGGTTTTGGGTGGATATCACAACTTTCATAGGACTGTGAACGTACATAAGGTTACACCGTCCGTTTAAGATGCTTCAATCCCATTTTTGCACACACTGACTAACAATCGCTGATTTCGTTCGCTTCGCTCAGTCAATCAGCGCATCCCCTTCAGTTGTTTTGTTTAGCCCTTCATCTTCCCTTTACTTTTTTCAAGATTTCGTTCACATTTAGTCATGCAGAAACCCCCGAAGGTCGTTGTTACTAAAACAGCAGAATGCGAAGCAATTTATTTTTGCGTTATTAACAAAAAAAACCCCATTAGCTCGTGTATGCTCGTATTGTTGCGTAACCATCATCTAACGCGCATCTCTTTATTCTTACGCAATCCACGGCAACGTTAATGTTTCTTTATTTTATCCTTCGTTACAGTTCAGTTTTTAGTTCGTCCAGGCTTTTATAATAAATCTAAGGACCAGTCTCGATTGTACAAGTCATTGTTGCTTAAAATCTTTGGTTGCAACTTGGAAAAGAAACGAAATTTAAATTCGCCCGTGGCGAATTTCAAAACCCTCCCACGCATTTGTCCTGACCCCTACAACCCCCAAATCAACAAAAGGACCATCCTCAGATCACTATGCATCCGTGTGCAAAAGTTCAGGTACGTAGGCCTTCTCAATTTTGCGCTAGCCATGAGCAAAAAGTCTATGGGATTTAACATGGGAAAAATCTTATTAGCTAACTAGCTAGCTAGACAGTAACATAAAAACAACGTTATTGACGCATCTTTTTCTCTGTGATTGGTGGACACTCATCCTTTAAATTCAGTTTTTCTTAATCTCTGACCCTTCCCCTTACATTTTCCACAATTTGAAACATTTCTGTCGCATTGGGATTTATCCTCAACATGCCAAAATATGCTTTCAATTGCTTACTGTTAACAGACACATGTCTGCTAGTGAGCCGCCTTTTTATCATTAACAATCAATTTTTAACAATCAGATGTCTACAATGGGATGGTCTACTGTTACTTGGCGGCGACACACTAGCGTGTGTCTAGATATGACTTGTTTTTAAAAGTTGTTTGAGCCGGGTCTCCACTAGCAAATTAGTTTCATAAACACTGGCATTAAACTGATTCGGATTAGGAGAGACGCCACATTGTTAAGGAGTTTTCTCGTCGTTTGCTTGATACTTAAAAAAAGAAAGTTTCCTTTTGTATGCTTTTTCGCTCCATTTTTTCCTGTTTCACCACAAACAGCCAATCAACAATGAGAAAAACTCTTTTACCGCACGGCCACAGTCCTATTCCGAAACGATTTATTGTCAATATTTGTCCAACAAGTTTGGTAGAGGATAAATGTACAAGTCCCTACGGTGTGGTCATGCCAATTTTTGGCCTTCTGGTTTCGTCATTATAGTTTACAAAGTTTACAGATAAACAAACATACATACAAACACATACTCCACTTGTTCGACACGTGTCTTCTCGGAATGTGCACCTAAAATTCTAAGTTTTGATAGACGGTCCTCCACCATTCTCTACTATCATACGGGCAAGATATCCTGATGGCGGCACAAATGTCTCACACCAAGAGGTCCCTGCTTCGAACCAGACCTCGACCACCACTAGCATTTTTGAGAAGAGGGTTAAAGTGGCACTATCACCGATTGTAAGTACGCAAAATCTGGCAACATCTAGCACTATCTAGTACTATCTAGCACTTGCTTGCATCAAGCGAAGGGCTGTATAACGGTATTTCTTTTAACGAAACAAACAAGCCACGCCCTCCTTAATTATTGTGTGAAAATTTGGTACGTCATCGTGCACCTGGAACCAAGTCGTAAAGGTTAACAATATCACCGCCGCTAGATGGTGCCATGGTATTTTTGTTCGCTTTTCAATCGGTGATAGTACCACTTTAGGGGCATTGTCATGCCTTGCACTCGTGTCAATTGTGGTATGTAATAGATCCTAACAATTTCCAATTGGAATAACCTAGCAAAAGTGGTCCATCTCGTCTTTTGGCACCATGTCTTTGACTGGAAGCGTGACAAACTCCAAATCTCCATGATCCCACACATCAAAACATAAAAACCCGCAGGCCAAAACGCATTAGTTTCCAAGTTTTTTCCAGAGTTTCCAAAGCCGTTTGGGTATGGGTAGAATATGAATTAGTAGCTAGTTCAGTATTAGGAAGCTAGTCAACATTGCGAGTTGCAGCATTAAGATTCTCCACACGATACAAGCAAAAGAAAGCCATCCTGATCAAACGGAAAACCTGTCTTTGAAGCCTGAATGGTCCGTTTAAAAATACTTCGAAGCTAGTTGACAAATGCAAAAAAAAAAAACTCTTAAATCGATGGTAGCCAGTAAACAGAAAATGAAAAATCGATCAGTGCCAAGATTAGAATATGGACCATAACCTCCTTATATCTATTCCACCAGCCGATTCACCACCTCAATTATATTGACATAAAAACCAAGCCTTTTATAGCTTCTTAGAAGGGGAGCCTTCGAAAATTGATCCAACTGAAAATTGACCCAACCGAAAATTGAACCAACTGCTCGGAGTAACTCAAAATCTCGCGATCACATGTATTAACTCCCTAGAGTGGAGTGATCGTGTATACTAATGCTTGATCAGGAGCGCCAGGATTGACTATTTTGAGTTACTCCATGATCCAATATAAACCTGAGTACCTCGATTGAAGTCAATTTCGAAGGCACCCCTAGTGGATACATTTTTTTGCATTTTTTTCCCCTTTAAAAGTGCAATTTGCTACCCTGTTCTCTGTTTCCTTCATGCGCTGCGCCGTAGTATTCCTTAGCCCTCCTTGATTCTAATGGAACACTTTGTGGTCTAACGATAATAATTAGACCACCTTCTCCAAGACATTGACCGAATGGAATCGGTGCAGTGTTCCTTTACTCGGTCTCACCTGTTCTCCGGCGCCGTTCTTATACTGATCGTCTGCTCCTCTCCGGCTTAGATCCCTTTGAACTGTGTATACTACGTGCTGACTTGGATTTGACTTTCCAGATCGTTCACATTCTTTCTGATGATTTTCCGTTTTTTACTTTTTCTTTATTTCCTCCATGACTCGGGGCCACTCACTTAAGTTCCAAGTTCTTGGGTCACGGCTTGATTGCCGTAAGTTTGTCTTTGCGCCAATGCTGGCACTCCCTGCCTGTGGTTGCGGTTTCGTCCAATTCCCTGAATACCTTCCGCAGACTGCTTGCTGCTTGTGAACTGTCTCACCTCCTCCGTAGAACTTATTGATACTTTCTGTACTACTGGTAACTACCCAAACTCCCTTGGATCTCCTGCCGCTTTTGAACCATCTTTTTCCTATATGGGACGGAGTCAGGTGGCTTTGCTCTTCCGTTCCCTTGTCCCCCTCTACGGTGGACAGAACTATTTTATTATCTTAATAGTTTGTTAAATAAATTTGCATGTTGCCAGCATGACATTCCAGGAGAATGTGTTAATCAAAGTGGCCATGTAAGCATATAACACAAATAACGTTTGGACACGAAGTGCAGCAGTTTAGTTTTTTTAATAATAATAGGAACTGCACACCTGAAATGTGCACATGCAAAGTAACTTGCATACACAGAGAAACTTAGTAGCCTTTAAGGGTTCAGATTTTTCAGGTTCAGAATCTAAAGCCCACTTTTTCTATATGTGTTTCTCCTGAACCTCTAAAGCCGACTAGTTTTTTTTCTGTATGTTTATTCCTGAACGTCTAAAGCCCACTAGGTTTCTCTGTATAGTGGGCTTTAGACGTTCAGGAATAGACATACATAAAAAAACTAGTGGGCTTTAGAGCATTAAGAGGAACACGTACAGAGACACCAAGTTAGCTTTAGAGGTTCGGGAAAAGACCATTCCGAGAAACTTAGTGGGTTTTAGAGGTTCAGGAGGAGCCCATACAGAAGAACCTAGTGGGATTTAGAGGTTCAGGAATAGCACATACAGAGAAACCTAGTGGGCTTTAGAGGTTCGGGAGAAACACATACAGAGAAATCTAGTGGACTTAAAAATTCAGGAGGAGAAAATGCAGAGAACCCTAATGGGTTTTGAGGTTTAGGAGGAGCACATGCATAGGAACATAGCGGGGTATCGAGTTTGGGGAGAAACACATACAGAAAACTCTAGTGGACTTTAGTAGTTCAGGAGGGGCATACACAGAGAAACCTAGTGGGCCTTAGAGGTTCTGGAGGAAAGCATACAGCGAAACCTAGTGGGATCCAAAGGTTCAGGAGGAGCACACACACAGAAGGCTTTTTAGTTCGGGGAGAAAAATATAGAAAGAAACCTATGGGATTTAGTGGTTAAGGAAGAACACATACAGAGAAACCAAGTCTGCTTTGGATGTTCTGGGGCAGCACATAGAGACACTAGTGGGCTTTAAAGGTTCACAAGCAGAAAATACAGAGAAACGTAGTAGGTGTTTGAGTTTCAGGAGGAACACATACTTAGAAACCTAGTGGCCGTTAGACGTTCAAGAGGAACACATACACAGGAAACCTAGTAAGCATCAGAGGTTCAAGAGGAGTGCACACAGAAAACCCCCGGGGCTTTAGACGTTCAGGTAGAGCACATACAGAAAAACCTAGTGGGCTTTAGAGGTTCAGGAAAAACACATACAAAGAAATCTAGTGGGCTTTAGCGGTTCACGGGACCACACACAGTGAAACCTCATGTGCTTTAGAGGTTCTGGAAGAGAGCATACAAAGAAACCTAGTGGGCTTTAAAGGTTCAGGGGGAAGTTGACACAAAGAAATATAGTGGGTTTTAGTGGTTCAAGGGAGTACATGCAGAGAAAACGAGTGTGCTTTAAAGGGTCTAGAGGAGAGCATACAGAGAAACCTAGTAGGCTTTATGAGGTGAAGAGGAGCAAATACACAGACACCAAGTTATATTTAGAGAATCAGGAATAGCACATACAGAGAAAGTAAGCTTTAAAGGCACAGGAAGAGAAAATATAGGGAACCTAGTGGGTTTTAGAGGTTTGGGAGAAACAGATACAGAGAAACCTAGCGGGTTATAGAAATTTGGGAGAAACACAGAGAAATTTAGAGGACTTTAGTGGTTCAGGAGGGTCAAACACAAATATACCTAGTGGGCATTAGAGGTTCCAGAGGAGAGCAACAGAGAAACCTAGTGGGCTTTAGAGGTTGAGGAGTAGCACATACAGAAAAATTTAGAGGGCATCATACGTTCAGGAGAACATACACAGAGAAGGCTTTTGAAGTCGGGAAGGAGAACACAAAGAGAAACCTATAGGCTTTAGTGGTTCAGGAAAACAGAAACAGAAAAACCAAGTGATCTTTGGATGTTCAGGAGCAGCACAGACAGAAACACCTAGTGGGAATTTACAGGTTCAGGAGTAGAAAATACAGAGCAACAAAATACAGATTTTTGAGTTTCGGGAGGAGCACACACTGAGAAACCTAATGGGTGTTAGAAGTTCAAGAGGAACACGCACAGAGAAACTAACTGAGCATCAGAGATTTAGGAGGATTGGACAAAGGGAATTCTAGTTGGCATTATAGTTCAGGAGAAGAGCATACAGAGAAGCCTAGTGGGCTTTAGAGGTTCCAGAGGAGAGCAACAGAGAAACATAGCAGCTTTAGAGGTTCAGCACATACAGAGAAACCTAGAGGGCTTCAAAGGTTCAGATGGCTTTGATGTTGAGTAGTAGAACACAAAGAGAAATCTATAGGCTTTAGTGGTTCAGGAAAAACACAAATAGAAAAACCAAGTGAGCTTAGGATGTTCAGGAGCAGCACACACAGACACCTAGTGGGGATTTACAGGTTCAGGAGTAGAAAATACAGAGCAACCTAGCAGATTTTTGAGTTTCGGGAGGAGCATACACTGAGAAACCTAATGGGTGTTAGAAGTTCAAGAGGAACACTCACAGAGAAACCTACTGGGCATCAGCGATTCAGGAGGAGTGCACAAAGAGAATTATAGTTCAGGAGAAGAGCATACAGAGAAACCTAGTGGGCTTTAGAGGTTCAGGAGACCATGCAAAGAAACATAGTGGGCTTTGTATGTTCAGGAGCAGCACATACAGAAAAACCAAGAAGGCATTAGAGATTCAGGAAGAACAGATACAGAGAAACCTTGTAAGCTTTAACGTTTCAGGAGGAGAATATACAGAGAAACCTAGTAGGCTTTTGGGGCTCATGATAAGCACATGTAGAAGACTAGTGTGCTTTAGAGTTTCAGGAGTAGCACATACAGTAAAACCTAGTGTGCTTTAAAGGTTCAGGAGGATCATATGCAGAGAAATGTAGTAGGTTTTAGATGTTCAGGAGGAACACATGCAGAGAAACCAAGTTGTCTTTAGAGGTTCAGGAGCAGAATATACAGAGACACCTAGTAGGCTTTTGTGATTCTGGAGGAGATCATATCATAGTGGGGAAACTAGTTGGCTTTAAAGGTTCAGAAGAAAGACAAAGATTGAAACCAAGTTGCCTTTAGAGGTTTAGGAGGAGCACATACAGACACAAACTAGTGGACTTTAGAGATTCAGGAGGAACAGATACAGAGACAGCTAGTGGGCTTTAAAGATTCAGAAGGATAACATTCCGAGAAACTTATTATGCTTTAGAGGTTTAGGAGAAACACATACAAAGAAACAAAGTTAACTTAGAGGTTCAGGAGTAAACACATGCAGAGAAACCTAGTGGGCTTCATAGGTTGAGGAACACATACATTGAAACCCAGTGGCTTTAGAGATTCAGGAGGAACACATACAGAGAACCTAGTGGGCTTTAGAGGTTCAAGAAAAGTACATATACAGACACTTAGTGGGCTTGAAAAGTCGAGGAGGACATACCGAGAAACCTAGTAGGCTTTAAGGTTCAGAAGGAGAACATACAGAGAAACCTAGTCCGCTTTAGTGACTCATAAGGAGAACACACAGAAAAAACAAGTGGGCTTTAGAGGTTCAGGAGGAGCATAACCGAGAAACCTAGTGAGCTTTAAAACTTCAGAAGGAGAATATATAGAGAAACCTATTGAACTTTTGAGGTTCAGGAGGAGAACATGCAGAGAACCCTAGTGTGCTTTTCACTTTCCACTATTCACTTTCATGAGCTGGATATTACCGACGAATGAGTAACTACTGTCGGAATCAAAAATCCGTGGCACAGTTTCTTATTGGAATAATATCAATATTTTGCTAGGTAGACTATTTTAATAAATGGTTCTGGCTACCATTTTTGGTTTTGGGTGGGTCTGGTTTACGTTACGGCAAAGATGGTAATGTCTGAGGACGGTTGGACATACTGATTAGGTAGGGTCAAATCATAGAAGCCGAAGAAGCAGAGCAATTTTAGTGTGCCATTTTAGTGAGCTGACGTCATTGGCAAACCAACGACGTCAAAAGCTTTAGCTTTCAAAAAATACTGTGTAGGGACAGACCTGGTAGGATCACTGGGTATTCGTCAGTATCCTTGGCTGCATAGCGTACGGTAGTGAAATGCTACTTTACGGCAATAGATATTTCCTGCCAGAACTTTCTCTCAGTTTGATTTACTCTCCAAGCAACTCACTGTTGCACCGAAATTGCATGTATTGTATTGTCACCAATGTTGAACAATTGAACAATGTACTGATTCCAATAAAACACATGTAACCAACATAGTAAGCTCGAGTCACCATGCCAACAATGTAACCATCTTTCTTCTTCTTTCTTTCTTTATTTATTTACTAATTGAGTAATAACCCTCACTAAAACCCTTTGACCCATTGTAGAGGCCCCAACGCCATGCGCTCACAATACCAAAAATAACAGCAACAAATAACACTAACAACAACCTAAACTAAACCTGAACTAAGCCAAACAAAAACTACAAAAAAGAACCACCCAGCGCCATGGTAACAATTTCTTTTCCCAAACCCTCATTCCACTCCAACCAGAGACTGAAGTAAATCAACTTTCGATTACTGATGGGAAATGTATCCTTATAATTTTCCTCCAACGATCCAACTTCAGCCATCATGTTCCCAAACTTTATTCACTAATTACCTCCGTCACATTCAATCAGCAGGGTTGCATCAAGGCAGGCGAGCTTCACAACAACAACTAAATATATCTGAACCATTGAAACATCAATCGCGAACTCTTGCATTATTATCCATCATAGCTATCACTGAACCATCCTGCATCCAAGTCAACTCATCCACAATTTCAGCCCGACGTATACGTCCCAGTCCCTACAACTGTACTCCTTGCAAAGATCTCGCAATGTGTGTGTACTGGTCTACGTAGCATTTAGCGGGTTGACCCTACATAAGCTGTGTATCAACCATCCTTGTTTTAGTCAGAGAACAATAAGCAAAGGTGTACAGCACAATCTATACCTGGAACATAAAACGACTTGTTGGGCACGAGATCTTGGATGGATTTTAATCCAGCGCATGAGAGATTACCTGCACAACACGGATGCCTTTTGTCCTACAAAAATGCTTCCACATCACAAAAGAATTGTAAAAACACCCCCATTCATGCAATGACAACTCAGCCAGCAAAGAAGTTGTAAATAAAAGAAATTAACATCCTTTTCAACTGATAATGTTACCTCGAACAGAGAAAGACAATTTTGCTAGGAAATACCTAGGATTTTTTAGGTGCCACAATCGACATGAGTACGAGCGAATTGGCTTTTCTATTCCCGTGTGGACAGGGGTAGACTGCGGACAGAATTTAGACTAGGACATTCGGCTCATGAAACAGTCGTGCTTACCAATCTCGTCACCCTGACATCCACCATCCCCTTCCTTCCCCCCCCCCCCCTTAAAAAAAAGCACATTGTTTGCAGCTCTAGGACTCTGTACACTGACTTTAGCCAGATATGCTTTAGGTCTACCATAAAAAAAGAGCATGAGAATAGCAAATCACAGAAAAATAAAATGTTTAAAAATGTGATTTCCATGCGTTTTCGTGTATTTAGGATTTCCATACCAACTACGGTACACAAACTCCGTAGGAAAAAAAAACTTGATGTAAAGTAATCAAAACGAAATGGTACTCCCTTAAAACTGAAGCTGCCTCCCGCTGCATCATTTTTAAACTTCCTGTTCTTGTGGCGTTAGTTTTCTGTTATTTCTGCAGTGTTGATGTGTTACAGGTTAGGTTGGGTTAGTTGCCTGCTCTCAAACTTCACTGAGCAGGCAGAGAAGAGAATTTCTTGAAGAAATTTGTCTTCGTCCCGGGCCTGTTCGTCCCCCAAGATGCAGGCCACTAGAATGAACGTACATTGAGCGTACATCTGGCACTGGTATCTGACAGTGGCATTCACAACTGTGGGTGGTTCGTGGCTACACTTCAATTTGGAATAAGAACGTCCTAAACCTTCCCAATCAGAACATTCTGAAACTCCCTGCTTGAATATACGAAGAATGAAACTCCGGTTGGGCGCACGCAGAACTGGGGAGGGTCCACCCCCCCCCCCTCCCTTCTTATGGAGTGATAAACATCCTGAAGCTTCCCCAATTAGAAATGCAGGAAACTAGCTGCCAAAATATACGAAGAAGGCAATTTTGGGTTTGGGTGTGCGCAGTAGAACTTTAGGCTGTTGACTCTTGCCCAACAAAAACAAAAATACAAAAAAACTACTGAAAAGAATATGCTCTTCCAACGAATAGTCCGGGGATTCGTCCCCGGGTTGTTGGAAGGGGTATTATAAAAAACCCGAACACCGGTTTCTTGCAGGGACGAATTTCATATCTGTACCACGAATTATGAAATTAAAAAATATCTAAAATGGACGTCATGTGCAGTAAGTGAAACAAATACTTTCATTAAGAATGAGAAGCCCTGGACAGTTAAGGTTGTGTGCCAAAATACACGGAATCCAGAGCCCACCTTAAGAAAATGCATCCAATTTCAAAGGAATTTTATTGTCCCACGATGATTGCTCAGTTGGCAAATTTGTTAGTGTATGCATTGCCGGATTTGCATGGCATCTGAATAGGTGCATACTAAAATTTAGGCCCCTCCCCAACACCGGCACCCAAAAAAATTCCAACACAAAAACATATAAAAGCTGTATTTATTTTCCAGTAAAATATAAGCTAGGTCGAAATTGTGAAATTTAACGAATATTAGTGCTTCAAAAGCACTGAAGTACTTACATCTATGAAATCGAAGCTTCGCATACTATTTTAATCAAACTGTATCGTCTACCAGCGAGCAAAAAAAAAATATTGTTAGCAGCATCCGTCAACTTGAAGAGGTTATTCTATCAATCAATACTAATGTGGGGGAGTTGTCACATTGTGAAATGGCCTGGTTGGCACAGTTCGAAGAAGTATGACGCACAGTATGCCCTCATCTTACGCAACCTACAAAACGACATTTTGGTTGACAAAAAAGCCATTCATGATTCACTCAACAAACGGTTATGGATTCATCGAAAGTTGTACGATACTTAGACTTCCTGTTGAGGACGCATTTATGCAACAGCGATCTCGCTATACAATCTTCTTGCTAACAGCTAAAAATAGTCTGAAATTACAACATGACGTTGGTGTTGGCTTTGTCGATTCGTAGCGAAAACAATAAATCGCTGTAAATAGTATAAAGATAACCCACAAATTCGCCATCAGAAAAACCACTCTAATCACTAGAAATAATGCAGTACAGCAAGTCATTTTATGTAATTATGTTTCATTCGCGAACCAATCTGTCACCAGATAACGCGCTTTTCACGGTTTTCTATGTACAGTAACATTTCCAATTTTTTTTAACGGTTATGGTGTTACGTTTTATAATTTAAGATTGTACAATGAAAAACATGAGCAGAACTGGTGTCAGTTTTTTTTTTTTTTTTTTACTGAGTCAAATTCACTGTGCACCATTTCAGTGCTGATCATTTTGCAATCCAAAAACCATAGATTAGAGAGTCAACTAGATACGGCATCTTACCTCTGCCGATCCTACGCGGGTCCTGGCGGTAGTTGCAGCTACCTCTGAATATGCTCTGATAATGCAGTTACCTCTGATAATGTTTACCTTCGTGCTGCTTCGAAGGTAAAAGCATTAGCAGAGGCAGTAGTAGCAGCAACTACCGACAGGGTCTAGCGTAGGCTTGGAAAATGTAAGATACCTTATCAAGTTACCTTTTTATCAGGGAACTATAATTATGTAATCGGCCAAACGTATACAGAAATCTAGAGTTGTGAGTGAGCATCCCCAGCCCGACTGCCAGCTAGGATGCAAATGATTTTAAAGTTAAGGAATGTCTATAACAGGGTGGCGTTCTGCCTGGAAAACCGGGTAAAATTCAGGGAATTTATAAAGTCTGGAAAATTCAGGGGAAAATCAAGGAATTTGATAAACATACACAGAAAGCCAAGAATTTTCATCGTTTTCCGGTAAGTCTTTTTATCTTCAAAGAATAGGTAGTTCTGATTTCACTTTTTACTTGTAAAACTTTCACTTTATTTCAGTAAAAATCCATGTCCTCTTTGTTTTATTTATGATAAAGCGAAAACTCCTTAGGCCTAAGTAATATGGGAGGTTACGTGTTAAGTGCGTTTCTAGTTTAGTTCAGATTATGGCTTCCTACTGTTTACAAATGTCAATTATGGCAATACAATTTTTGATTTAGCAAAACAATGATGCAGTTATGGCGATTTTAGTGAAATGTGAAAAAAAAGTTTTCGTCCTGTACTGCACCATCCTTCGACCGAAAAAAAAGCAGGGAAAATACCAGTATTGGCCTGGAAAACCGGGAAAAATCAGGAAATTTCATTATAAAGTTTTGAACGAAATTTCATTATAAAGTGTTGAGTCCTGTATAAACACTACAAAAACAACACCCCCCAAAAAACCAATTAGATTATGTTAACACGAATAGTAAATTCAATGTCACCTGAGTATTGCAAAACAGTGTATTGCCCAAAACTCGAAATACTTTTTACTATTTTCTTAATTTCCCTGGTGAATTGGTTATAGCTTCCCTTTCTTTGAAGGGACAATTTTGTGGCAGTTAATGCTGCTCGTATGCTCGGGGATAAATGAAACAGTGGCAGACGTGTATAACTTTTACCAAACATGTCACACACGTCCATTTACGTCACATAAGTGTATAATCCCTTCAGACCCTCGTCAATTCATTAAACAATGACTTGACGATTATCTGAAGTCATTCGACGTTGTGTGACGTATATCGACGTGTGACATAATTTCTGGTCAAAGTTACAGGTTTGCGTGATTTGACTTGTAATTGTTTACCTCGATAACGCTGGGAAAACACCCAAGCGAAAGTTTGGTTTCATTGTGAAAAAATATGCTGTATTTCAAAGAGTTAGTGCAAACCGTATACTAACTCTTTGAAATGCAGCATATTTTTTCCACAATGAATTAAAAGCAAAACGCCGCATGGCTTTATTTTTTTGAAAATGTGGTTGTTTTATGTTTATTTTTAATGTACATGAGGACAAGGAGCGCCCCCCCCCCCCCCCCCATGAAGATCTTTCATAAAATATATCCTCGCAGCAGTTATATTGAAACTATTCATGCACTTTGGCTAAAACCTCCCTAAGTTAGTTGGCAAGTGGTTCATTATTTTGCAGAAAAATTACTCTAACTTCGACAAACATATAAACACTTACGGAAGGTGTAAACAACGTCGTCTGTCTTCATCAGGCGGTTCTACTTCGTGTTACTCTGCTGGCCCAAATCGGAACATTCGTTGTGCTGCGCTGATGTAGACTAGCAGAGTAACAACCGTCTCACTTCTTCCCGTTCTACGCGGAGCTCTGGCGGTAGTTGCGGCTACTAATACCTCTGCTAATGCTTTGCCTTCCGCTGCTTCGAAAGCAAAAGCATTAGCAGAGGTATTAGTAGCCACAACTACCGCCAGAGCTCC
>JAHWFP010161537.1:21397-55636 GCA_023313725.1 Lithobius niger | reverse complement strand
AAACGTTTTCGTCTATTAACTTTGCCAGTGGACCGCCAAAACTCACACACACGAACGAAAAAGCAGTGTATTTTTTTGTTAACTGCTTAAATCACGTTATATAAAACGTACATATTACAACGCTACTCCAAGTTTATGACTCGTCCCATGATTAACTAAAGTCATTTTCACCATTTAACTACAGTCTCTCTGAATGAAATAAAATAGTCCACAAAATACTACATTCTTTAACAGAGAGGACCTTATCAGCTTTATTAGTAGCAAATCTTCTTAAACCTTTTCTTTGTCGCACACAATCGATATGTGTTTACGACTGCGTTCTACCCTTCATCTAAGATAAATAAATTATTAGTTGGATCGTTATTTATCACCTGACGACACGAAAGTCGAGATGCCGTGCAGAAAGAGTATGCACCTCTTGTCCACATTTAAAGGTGAAAATTTACCTACCAGTCAAAGCAGAAATTCATTTTTCGCGCGGCTATATGTTAATATCAAAAACCAAAACTGGTAAAAGGGACCGCCAAGTTCTGAATGGTTCGGCCCTTCAAAGATATTATACCAACACACCAAAATATTCGCCAAGTTAATCGCACCGACTAATAATTCGAAGGTTAAATAAAAACTAGAATGAAGAAAACTAGAAAACTAGAAATTTCGGTAGTAATGTTCAAGTTTTCATTTAACGTGCAAAGTATTTAGTCGGTGTGATTACCTTGGCGAATGTTTTGATGTGTTGATATCACTCCTTTGAAGGGCCGAACCATTGGGAACTTGGCGGTACCTTTTACTAGTTTTGGTTTTTGGTATGATGCGACTTCTTTTTTTTAAAGTGTGTATTAGACTCAATTCAACTAGCCTGTAGATGTGTAATAAAGTGTCACGGCAACAGTAGCTTGAGTGGTAATATTTCTAACTAGCGGAGTCGCTCGCTTCGCTCGCTCATTCCGCGTCGTCTCACTCCCCTTCCCTCCCCCCCCTCGGTCCGCCCCCCCCCCTCATTAAGTTGCCGTTCGGTCGGTAGATGGCATCGTATGTTCGCGCTGCTGGACGTTGCGTTCTGGGCGCTGCAGATGCAGATGACTGCTTCGTATGTCCTGCTTGCTGCTGCTGCTGGCTGCCTTGCGGATTTTGTGTAATTATATATATAGATATTTTAATTTCATATCGCTACTTTGAGAGGCCGAACCATTCTCAACTTAGTCGCCTCTTTATCAGTTTTTGGTTTTGTTTTAATTTTTTTTAATTTAGTTCCTATCATTTTTCGTGGGCTATGTTAATTAAAGCCCTACAGCAGTAAATATAAACAAATCTAAGCCAAAAGTGAAAACATACGCAAGAAAAAAAAACTTCAGCCAATGAAAATTAGACGCTTCTCCAAGGCACTAATAAGGGGTTGATCAGTTGCTCCCACTTCTTTAATCATAATAATTAGGTTTATTTTCATGAAGGCTGCATGATAGATATTCAATTGTCACGAGGAATCAAAGATTCCTACTTTTATTAATAAGAAAAGACAAGGGGCTACAGCGACTATCTAGTCGCATTGGTCTTCTGTACAGTTCGTCCACTTCCAATGTTGCGGCGCACACCTCCATCATGCACTACAACAGCTATCTCTATTATATAATCTAAAAACAGTAACCATCAGAATTGCCCGTTACAAATGTGTTAGCTTTTAAGCTTATTTTACGTTTTAGGCATAATTGTCAGCATTTAGGCATAATTTACAACTTTAATTTCGTAAGTAGCAACCAACGGAGATTTGGATTGTATACAGTAAGCCTATTCATTTTTGCAACACGGTATGCCTCCCCGCACACAGTTACAGTGTTACAACGTAATGCGCAACGTAGCCTAATATAGATCAGTGGTAGTAGGGAAGGGTCAGGAGAAACGCTGCAGCGACTCGTAGCAACTATTGACGTTGCCATGGTAACGTGATTTTAGATCTAATTTTCATTTTTTAGGCCTAATTTTTTTAACGGCAGTTTTGGTTTCGTAAGTAGCAGATAGGCCTAATGGAGAATTTGGTTCGATCGTAAACCTATTCATTCATGCAACAATGCGACAACTCTCTTTTAAACGAAGCTAAAACATTTTTGTTTTTACGGCTGTGTTAACACAAATCTTTAGGATTTCAATCCGACGATGAAATGTTATTATTTAATTTAGTTACGTCGAAGAAGTCTATTAGCTATAAGGAGGCAACGATGTTTTAATTTGCCATGTTATTTAACTAACTTTTGACACTGAATCGAACGTTGTAAACAGTGATCATCAATTTCTGGTACCGTTGCGAAGTTAAAAAAAGCGACGGACGGACGGACAAAGTCGTTGCAATAGTCTTCTCAGCCGGTACGGCTGTACAGAAGACTAAAAATGGGTACAGATGCACGCAGATCAGGAAAGGGCCCTAGAAGGTGGTTTATATCCAGCCTGAAAGTCTTAAAGTAAAACAATAAAGTGCATGAAACAGGTCTGGTGAGAGTTAAAAACTGAAGTGAGAAGTAAAACTAAAGCTATTTACAATTAAATGTCATAATAATAATAATAATAATAATAATAATAAACCTGTAGCCCAACCTACAATACAGCATGGCAGGCCAGTTTAAGAAATAAGCTAAAAGAAGAAAAAAAGTAGTTCACATAGGAGTTCGACCTGTACACAATACTCTGTCCGATTCAAGAGCGCTGTTAAGTTTGATAAAGTTAACAATCTCTTAAAACTGTTCATGGAGGAGGCTGAAACTGTCTCTTCAGTCAAGTGAATTCCATCCATGCTGCGATACCTCTTACAGCAAAGAAATTTTCTCTACAGTTTAGTTTTGCTTTTAGAAACACGAGTTTGAATTTGTGGCCCCTTGTCCACGTTACAGGACTTGTCCACGTTTCAAACCAAGGGTAGATCAATCGATAAGTTACCAATGAGGATGTTATACGCCAAGGCAAGATCCGTCTTCAGTCTATGCAAAGAATGTTGGCAAAGAGTTTTAAGACGTTCACAGTATGGCAACTCTCACATGCCTTGTAAGGACTTAGCAAAACGTCACTGAACTTTTTTACAAGTGGACAATGGCCTTAAGTAGATAGGGAGACCAAACAGGGCATGCGAACGGACGAAAACCTAGTACGGCCCTAGTTTGGTGTGTGCATTGCTTGCTGTAAAACAGTGCTGAATAATTATTGATCTACGATTTTCCACTGATACCACGTGATTACAGTGGACGGATGACATCAGGTAAGATACAAACCAACATCTAGGTCTTTAATTTCCCTTGTGTTAGGTAAGCGTTCATTTTCGATGGTGTAGGTAAAAGCGTGAGATTTGATTCCTTACATGAAAACGTTCACATTTTGCATACCAGATGAGAATTTGCCAACCTTTTGGCCAAGTAAAGATGTATTCAACCTCCGCTTGTATACCGAACAGTCTTAGGTTATGATAATAGCAGGACGCAGCTTTAACATTGCAACAAACCAGGCAGAAAGCACAAGAATAATTTCATTTACAGTAACGAAAACACAACAAAATACACAAAACGAACAAAACAAAATAAACCTTAAGCATTGTACAAATTTCGTGAGTTGTAGTAGGACACGAAATACTTTCTTACGAAACTTAAAAAATTAAGACAGTTTAACTTATCAGAGACTTACACAAGAGGAGCCGCATAAGACAAGACTCACTTTGCCATAGTTAGTTCTACATCGACGAGGAACAAGTTTGTTATTGTTGCGGTGTTGTGAGTAAGAGCATCACAATCCCTTCTAATTCAACTTACACCATAGACTGTATTGCGTAAGTCGCAATACCGTAGTCAAACCGTAGAAAATTTAGGGAAATCACACAAGGGCAGAGTATGCTCACTCCATGGCACTTTGACACAAAAATTGAACTCTCTTCAAGTTAAAATTCTTTGCAGATTAGTCTTTGTGGGATTAGTCTTTGGGATTAGTCTTTGTAGTGGCCTACAGTTGGCTAACAATATATTGTTAGTAAGCACAACTGTTGCACATTTCTGACCACATTTCGCTGGCCATGAACGTATATTGAACCATCTTATGCAAGAGAGTGGACGAGTGGCTCCTGAACATTTCTTTTTAGTTTTAGTTCTAAAAAGTGCTTGATTGAGTTTAGGCAGACAACTCGCAACGCAATTCAACAAAGGAGAAAAAAACGTGTCAACTTCAAAGAAGGAGTGATAAAAACCATGGTAGCATATATGCATACAGAGAATTCTAAAGGTAACACCATTTTGCTTTAAACAAAGAGACACAATGGAGCCAACATTGTGAACGTCTGATACCAACAGTTTATATGGGGCTGCTAATAGTAATATTTACACCTAAATTCCGTTTTTTTAACCACCTTCCTTTATGGGCGCTTAAATATGCATCAAGAGTGCTTGTCAAAATTCCCAGTCCCACCAGCCTTGACTAAATCTTCCAGGTTGTCAATTTTTCTCTTAATTTCTCTCTTTTCATTTTACCAGACTGATAGTTCTACATTGAAAGCCTACATTGAAAACCTCTTATTTTAACAGGAAGTGTCATTATTCCACAACCCTAACATTCGTATTTTTCACTCACTGCACTAGGAAGACAGGATCGTGATAGTAAAAGGTCTTTTATTGGTTAGCGCTACATTTTTTCCGTGGTACACGGTGCCATCCTTCATATCGAGAAGCGCATTAACGCTTAGCCCGTTATTGCCTTTTAGCGGATACCTATTTTTACCGGGTTTTCTGGTGTTGAATACTGAAGAAAGCAGAAAGCATGAAAAATTGTGTCACTTGGCGAAATTTACCGAGTAGACAACAGAATCATTGTCTTAGTGTTGTACGTAAAATATTTAACATGGAAAAATATGCCTCAACGTCGTGGATTTTAGGCTATAGTTACGTATGTTCAACATAGTCGATTTTAGAGTACACGTATCTTCATACCTGACTCGAATAACAGCTTTGCGTTAACAGCAAAGATTGCAATCGTAGAACTGTCCCGTTATTAAGGGGGAATAACGACGGAGCTTCACGTTGCAACATATCGTCTAAATCAAGATGAGCAAGAATATTGTTGGTGCAACTGGTGCACCATTTATTGTTTGTCGTTGTGTTTTACTAGTAATCTAATACAGTCATTACGAAAGAAAGAAAGAAAAAAGATACAGGCACACACTATATTTTCGTATAGTAAGAATACATAACATAATCCGATGAATATTAGGTAACCATGCTCCAACAGGTGACTTTCATGGTTTGACTTAGAAGCTCACAGCCAATAATATTTTAACCAAACTAAACGGGTAACATACCAAAACCTCATAATGGTATATAGAGCCCTACCAAGTTCTTGCCAAAGAAAGTATTGATATGAAAGTCAAAGTAGCAGCCACCAAGTTTCTCGTCCCATTCATCACTATCTTAAGCGACACCTTGGTTTCTGACCCAGTGATCTCAGTTCGAACTACAGCTAGGTGGGAATTATTTTATTTCTGGTACCACAATTTTTCTGTGGCGAAAACTTGGATCCTTAAACCCTTGTTGAGTTTTGGTATACAATAACGGTATTATTATCCAGGTCGGGTGAAAGTCACTACCGACTGTATCAAGGTGATGTGTGGTGCCAAGCAGAGCAACGGAGTTTCTCTTCTGTCCTGGTGTCTGTCCATCTCCACGACCAACTTTTGACCTTACTCGACAGTCGTTTAAAATTTTCTACATGAATGCTTTATTTGTGGTTTTAAGTTCGAAAATCAGTAAAATTGAAAAGGGGTTTCGACTTTCAAAAATCAAAATTAATCATGACATCATTGATCCGACGTTAGGTCTAACCATTATTCTGCCAAATTAATTAGCCCTTAATGTACAACAAAAAGACTTGACAGGGTAAAGTATGTAGGTAATCCCACTCTTACTCTGCCAATAGTAAATATTTGGGTGAAATTAGTACGTATTTCAACGAGCTACACCAGAGAATGCCGTCGTCAATGACGACCCACGTTTCCGTTACAGAACACCGTCGTGGAGACCAAAACTAGTCAGCATCACTAAACCAAATTGATAGTATAGTGATCCCGATAAGAATACTGAATTAATCGCTTAAAAAATATGGTAGGCCAGAATAGGACATACAATTAATTTTAAGCTAGTTCAAAACTGGTTTTAGTTACAAGTGGAGCTAAGCATGACGCAACGTTTTGTGTGCCGAGCGAGCCGCTCTGCTGAATATTGTTCCGTGGTTCACGTTTTTTGTAACCAACTGAATACGATTTGAATCGAACATAGACTAAATTCTTCTACTTCAGAAGTTGCCCACGCATGTGTATTCATCAATTTCCGAAAGCATTGTCGCTATTATAATGGTTGACGCTAATAATGCCGCCTTTTTACTTCCAGTTTTGCCTCCTACGAGAGACTTTTGACACATTACGCCCTCTGGTGCCCTTACTGGAAGCAGGAATTACTTTACCGAAAGTTTTCAGAAGAGCGTCATTACCTACTTATCTACCTTGGACTTGAAACATGAAACGACACCCAACAAGCACACCGTCATGTCTTTCAATAAATGGTTAAAGATCACTGATGGTAACGAAAAAGAACTAACTGTGGGAGAGCTAAAACCAATTTTAGACTGAACTTTAGGGTTAAATTAGGGTTAAGAGGCTTGGTTTAGGATTGGGGAAAAGAGCCTAACCAAAATTGGGCCTACTAAAGGCCTAACAGCCAAAAATCCCCCTAACTAGGAGACCTAGCAGGGGTCGAATGAGGACCAGCTAGTTTGCTGCCCCGAAGGCTTTCTGATTTTTACATGCTGGCCCCTTTGCTTAAATACCTTTAGGTAACCCCCGACAACCGCGAAATAGCAAGGTATTATGGGAAATGGAAGTTTCTAGAAGGTTCTCGAGGCAGGAAACGGAAATAAAATTACAATACATAGATAATGCCCACCTATGTAAGATTAGCCACAAAAGACTAAGATTGGCCATTGGCCCCAGCAAACATGTAAGTAAACAAGATTTGCGACAGATGGGCAAAGTTAACCCATACACCAACAGTACGAGTCTTCACAGCTTTGGTTTTCTTTTTACATTACGTTTTCCCCCCTTCAACTAAAGTTTTGGGCTTACTCTTTTTTTGCCAGAGTTGGGCAGAGATTGCCTGAACAACGATTGTCTTCCGTCGAATCGCCCTTCGCTCGATACCCTTGTCTGGACAACGAGCACTTTTCCCTGCCTGTTTGCGAACACCAACTCCCTCGAGGGTCACAGCGCAGGTGCGGCTAGACCGAAACTCAAGCAGTGAAGGGACCAAAGAAGTCAGCAGACTTTTCCTACAGAGAATCCGTAACGCTAACACACTGTTAATACAATTAACCCAAAACAACTAAGACAATCGAAAACTTAAACACCAAACCATCGAGGGTGTGAAGAGAGGAGTTCAAACCCATTCAATACGAAGTCATATCTAAGTAGGACATAAATTAATACGGATGCAAACCTATTTAAAGTTGCCTTTAGGACTTATACGTCAGACTGCCTGTGCGGGGAATCGAACCCGCGACCTTTGAAGTGAAAGGCTGAGGTCCTACTGCTGAGCCATACTGACATTGCCAGTGTCAGTATGCTACCTATGGAATGCTGCCTACGGACGTTTCCCTTTAGGCCGTGTCAGTACGGCTCAGCGGTGCGACCTCGGCCTTTGATTTCAAAGGTCGTGGGTTCGATTCCCCATCCAAAAGGCAACGTAAATGGGTTTGCATCCGTATTTATTTAACGGGTGCCCATTGGCCCATTGAGCCCATTGGCTTTCCGTCCTGTTTAATCTAAGTGGACAGTTCCATAAATCGCCTATTAACAGCACTGGCAAAGCTACACCCCACCACCCTAAAATCTTTTTAAGGTTATAAATCGTGAAATAACCAGGGGGGGGGGGTGTAACCAGGTTATCTCACACTTCTAACACAGTTAAAGCGTTTTATATCGTAACTTTTCAGCTAGAAATTGACTAAAAGCTTCACACATTCAAGGAAATAAATGTTTCATCGTCTTTAAATCGTGTTTTTTCTGCACAAAAATTAACTAAAGGCTGCATACATAAAACTTCTTGAACAGTGAGAATAAAGGCATTGTGTTAATGCTAGACCGAACCCACATCCCACCCTCGTCGCCAACTGTGATATCCTTAGCTTGGACACACCTAAGCCCAGCGTGGGCACCAATGGTAATAAAACACACGGACTACCAGAGTGTAGGCTACAGCCTACTTCCCGTTAACTGTGGTATAAATAGTGATACAACAGGAAGTCATATGATGTAACAAAATGCTATATATAAATAATGTTACAGCCTATTAGGTAGTTAGAGGGTTATCTGGGTATGGTTAACATTAAGACATGAAATTGAAGGCGGCCATTGTGGAGCACACAAGTGACGACTCCACAACGAATTGAACTTTGTTACGGTCCATCCCCTGTTTTTCATCGAATTAAGTTTAATAGGCGATTTACGGTATTTCCTAATTATACTCAACGATTGCATGAACAAACAGCTTCTCACAAACATCGTCAAATTACCTTAAAGAAACCCAGTCCGCATGCAAATTAAACAACCACCCTTCTAGAGATTTAATGGTAAGAGGAAGTAAGCAAAACAGTGAGAAGCGAACGTGACTAATAGATATACTTGCAACATATCCAAGTGCTTCGCTGCAAAATGTCTGTACGAACTTACCTATAACAAAGAACAAACAAAAAATTATTTAGACAAAGTTCATTTAGACAAAGTTCCAAACATCACTAACATCAATTTCCAACAAGTAAAAGATTCCCCGTTTTTAGAAACTTGAATTGCTAAACAAGCATTTCGACATACCAAATGACTCAGCTAACCAACTTGTACAGGGTTAAACAAAATTGTTTAAAATGCATTCTTTAAAAAATTAATCAGCGGGTTAACAAGTCGGTCGATACCAGGCCCTGTAAAACGTCAAAACCTTTGCAGAGAAGTCTTAATAAATTTGCTGTGGCAGATACAAGGTTACGTAATTTGAAATTATTTTTGGCTAAACGTTTTATTACAAATAATTGTACTAATTAAAAGAGTAAATAAACCAGTTTTAATTTAATAGCAATAAACCATTAAAAATAAATCTATAAAAAATGTCTAAACGCTTACATCGTCTACAAAATCTGAACACGCATTTTACACTACAAAACATTTTGTGCTACTATTCACGTGTTTTCAAACGCATTTGTAGACTTACACGCATATTCCAGAAATCCACTCAAGTGTGAGTGGGGCTAAATGTGAGTGTAAGGGTTAAAACGCATTTACAGAAAAACCCTCAGATGTCAGGACACTCACATTCGCTTCTGTGGCCGTACTAAAATTGTTGACCCTTAACTTGGATGTTTGCACTCACATTTACCCTCTCACACTCACAGTTGAATGGATTTCTGGAATACTGCTGTTTCAGGCGTAAATTTGAATTTGAGAGGGCAAATGTGAGTGCAAACATCTAAGGTAAGGGTCAACAATTTTAGTACAGCCACAAAAGCGAATGTGAGTGTCTTAATATCTGAGGGTATTTCTGTAGATGCGTTTTGACCCTTACACTCACCTTTAGCCCCACTCACACTTGAGTGGATTTCTGGAATACACCTATTAGTGTCCTAACGTTTGAGGGTATTTCTATATATGGATGAGTTTTCGCCTTTACACTCACCTTTAGCCCCCCTCAAAGTTGAGTGGATTTCTGGAATAGGCCTGTAAATCTCCAAATGAGTTTGAAAACACGCTAATAGTAGCTCAAAATGTTTTGTAGTGTAAAATGCATGTTCTGATTTTGTAGAAGATGTAAGTGTTTAGATATTTTTTATAGATCTAATATCTTGGTTCATTTAATCTTTTAATTAGTACAATTATTTATAATAAAGCTTTAGCCAAAAATAATTTCAAATTGTGTATCCTTGTATCTGCCACAGCAAATTTCTTAATACTTCTCTCTAAAGGTTTTAGTGCATTACAGGGCGTGGTATCAAACGCCTTATTAACCACTCAAGTGTGAGAGGGAAGTATGAGTGCTAACATCTAAGGTACGGGCAAAAATTGTAGCACAGCCACAAAAGCAAATGTCCTAACATCTGTGGGTATTTCTGTACACGCACTTTGACCCTTAACACTCACCCATCGCCCGACTGGGTCCTTAAGTGGATTTATGGAATACAGTTGTTAGCAGCAGCACCAATCTTTCGTTCCAATTAATATAAATTTAGTTTATGTAAATTCATTGTGTCATGAATTTTTCGATTCCGTTTTAATTATACCAGTCAACCAAAAATCCGATTCACAGCATAACATAACTACAAGCTTTATATACCACCAATATCATAAGATGACATTTTAAAGTAAGCTTCATGGAAACTTCTCAACCCCCACAGAGGAAGTTTCTTCTGTGGGTGCTTATATATACTGTTCAGATTTGTATGACAACGGTCTATAGTCATGTATTTTACGATAGTTAATTCAAAGTACAAGATGTATACACAAAGTACTAATACACGTGACCAGGGTAAGAGAGAAAACAAGTGCTACAAATAAAAAAAGCGCAACAACAGAACAGAAAAGTTTAGGGGAGAAAAAACACCCCATTTATTAATTATGGCCGATTTGTTTTTGCTTGATAATGGGGCTCTTTTCCTCCCCAAAATCATTTAGTTTGCAGTCCTTGCCAGCTCCTTTGCCCAATTACACCTACTGTCCATGTCACAATTTAATTTTTTCCTTATCCATTTTTCCCTAAATACAGTCACGCCACTGATAAAAGTCCGCCCTAGTAGCGTCAGGACGTCGACAAGCCGCGGGAAACCATCTACGGCTTTTGGGTCGTCACCGACGTCTTCAAATACAGGTTTTGGTCTCGTTGGTGAAGGAAAAACGAAAGATACGAGCGGGAGGGAGGAAGGGAGGGAGTGGAGGTAAGGGGTATTGGGTAGGTAGGATGGAAAATGCATTATAGGACGGGGCTGTGTGATGGATTTGCCTCTTGCTTCCCCATTCCGCCTTCCCCAAAGCGCGTTCCTTTTTAAGCGAATGTCACGGGACCCATAACCCGACTGCTCTTTTATTCAAGGCACCACCAAATGTCATCCGAACAACGGGGGAGACCGAACGGTGCTGCAGCCTCAAAACCCACTAAGTCTTGATACTTTCAACCTTCCCTCCCTATAAATACGACTCGAAGCTATTTCCATGGATGGAATGAAGCAAAGAGTGGGGCGAAGCCAGCAAACGGTCAGAACCTGCAAAAAATGCTTAAATAAATTCGTGCATTGATAGCTGGCAAAGTGGTGCTAATTCATAATTATATAATAGTGTCTGACCAAATTGGAAAATAACTAAACTGAATGTAGCAACCACCCAAAGATCCAAAAAATATTGGGGCGGGGCGGGGTCCCCTCAACTGAGCTAAAAGTTTGAGTCAGAAAAATCGGCCTCAGGCGGAAATTACGGAGGCTGAACGAAACTCATAAACACGGTGACAAAATGACGGTGGAAAACTTACGGTAAAAGTCTCCCTTTCGTAATCCAGCCCACAATAGTTGCGTTACACCCTTCCCCAGTATGTTATATTCAATTCGCCCAAGACCAGCCACTGATCATAAACAACAGCATAGTACTTTATGAACACGAGCCCAAAAGTAGCATAACGAAGCAGACTACACATTTAAGAATGGCCTAGTCAATACGTAGAACTGCACCAACTCTTAACTTTCCGTTCACTAGCTGGATGCTATAAGTGCGGAACCCTAGGAACAGGTCCTGCCGGCCACAGAAGCTGTTCAATGGTGACCTGATGGCCAAACATATAAACAACGAACAAAATTTGGGCGCAAATGAATATTCTTTTTCTTTTAAATACACCTTCCATCTTTAACATCGGACCGAGCTAAGAGGCACTCTGCCCTCCCAGTTTCCCAAAACACTTATCAAAGCAATTCGTTTCTTGGCATTCACACTAGAAATTAATGCAAACAAATAATTAGTAACTGATATAGCAACGTAATGCTTCTAAATGGTGTGGAAAATCTAGAAGCCATCAACTACTCCTGCAGCTACATCTCAGTTTTAAGTGGAAAGCAATCTTCTTTTAACTGCCTGTACAATCATTATCTTGATTTCAGTAGGATGATGGAAGGGAAAGAACGGGAAGCACTCTTGCTCTGATGGCAACCTTAAACCAATAATTGTGTGTGTTGATATAGATCCCATACCAGAAGTTACTGTAGATGGCATACATTTTGTGGAAGGCATCATTGATGATTGTACTGTAAGTAATGCTTCGAGGCGTAGAGCATTCAACCGTGTAGAGCACAAATGGATCTGTTAGCCACCGTATTGCTGGGTTGATGTTGCCACACGATCACCACAGCAGCCACCAAGATTCAAATGCAAAGACCATCGATGAAAATTTGGAGCAACTTGTAATGAAGGTAAACTCTCGCAGAGGTCTGGTCTAAAGGAGGATACTCACCAAAACTTTAGGAGCGTTGCGAGCTTGGCTTGGTCGTTTGCAGAGCTGGTCTTTGAGAGCGTTTGACGCGTTCAAACTTGGGTCTGTACACACCGACGCTGCAAACGCCGCTTTGTCTACAAACAAGACGGCTGACATCAACTCCTGTTTGACGTTGTTGAACTACGTTTTGTTGATCTCTTGTACCATTTCAAACAATAATATCAAGAGACATTGCAAGTGGTAATTGTTGTTCTAACAAAACTAAAATCATGAGGTTAATTTCCCCATGCCGCTCGTATTGCTCCCATTGATAAAAGACGGTCTGCACGAAAGGGGTTTAAAAAAGGATTATTGTCTAGTGAATTTTTCGTAAATCTTTACGACGTGTTGATTTTGTTGAGCGAAGCTGCTAAAGCAAATAATTACGTCTTGGTTAATGCTTCGTATGTATGCATTACAGATATGCGGCTTGCCTGCGGTACAGCAGATCTCCTATTGCCTGCTGCTTAGGCCTAGCGCCAATGGCGCACTTCAAATATGAAATTTTCCTAAGCGATCAAAGCAACGCTACGAATCCAGCTTCGGCCTGGCGCTTGACGCGTTACCTAGCAACGAGTGACGCTGAGGCGTGAAGCTAAGCTCGCAACGCTCCTAAAGTTTTGGTGAGTATCCTCCCTAACACTTTCATGTCACTACCCCAAGTCGGCATGGTAATTTGACAAAAGTAGCCTGCCTTGGTGTTGATTCATTGTGGTTTGGTTCCGCGGTTGAAGCGCTAAATGAAGTAAGACTTTTATTAGCTTTTTTCGTAGCCCTTCCCTATTAAAATCTAACGTTTATTAATTTGTGTACTAGCTCCTAGGCAATCCAAGGGTAATAGCTGGATTGTTAGCAAGAGAAGGAGATGCGTTTGTACATTTGGGTAGTGACCCTTAACTTCACCTTTGAACGTTATCTCCTGTGAATTATTGGCAGAATGATGTAAAAACGGGTGTCTAAATCTTTCATTAGTTGAGTAACCTATCACCCACAAAGGAAAAAGAATTTAACACACGACACATTTCAAGTAATTTATACAATCGTTAAATCGTCTACAATTTAACTGGCTGTACAATCATTATCATATGAGGGCAGCGGAAAGCATTATTGGACAGGTCCCAACGCCAATACATTTTTTGTGTACATTGGCCATACACACGCAGTTTTCAGTCCACTCATACGGAAACCAAAATAAAACATGCATTGCACACCAACAGACAACATACATTAAGATATTCCACGTTGGCCTGATGGCAAAACAAAAAGGACAAACAACCAAGCCATTCGGCATCCAGCTGGAACATCTCAATATTCACTTAACCAAATGAACACTTTCTAAGCTCCTCCTCCTCATGGTCCAAGAAACGTAATTGTGTGATTAACTGGCCAAAAGCTCAGCAACACAGCCATTTGTAACATTGGTCCCACATTAGCGTACACCAGTCCAATAAAGTGGGACGGGGCGCAGTAAATCTTGCCAATTAACGTGCCATTACGCCAACTTAGGCCCCGCTTTTTAATGCATTTTCCGCTGCAAAGCGGCGTGGCGATGATCCTACAACCTCAGTTGGCTGCTGCCCTCTTTTGTCATATTTCTTTTCTTTTTTCCTCCCTCTTTTTACACGATAAAAGAGAAGTGAAGAAAGAACAAAACAGAGACAAACACGGGCGTCGAGTGGAAGGCAGACGGTAATTTTGCGGCAGTAATATTCATAAACTTGTCCCAGAAATTCGACTTTGCAACCAACCGCATATAAAACAGCACGCCTCCACTTCACCAAGTAGTCGCCCCTCACCACCCTCCCCTTCTTTGGTCCTAAATCTTGTGAAGCCTGCTCCTTTCCTCGTTTTGCGGTAGCGCTGTCGTCAAAAAAATGCCACCCTCTCTCCCTTTTCCACCGTGGAGCTGTCGTCAAAATGCTGAGCTCAACCTGTAACATGCCGCGAAGCACACATTCCAAAATGCCGCCTAGGAAGGCAGATTGTCAGCAACAGAAACAGGAGATTTTTATGTAACGAAGCACAAGTCAAACGGAGTAAATAAAAAAAATGACCCGACCGTTGTGAGGCCCGAAACATGTCTCCTCATGAACATTTATTTGGAAAATTAACTTTTGCATCAAGCGGGAAAAAATTTTGAAAAAATTAGTTCTGTCAAGCATGTGCAAAAGGACTGATGGGCTAATTCCACGAAAATAAAATTGGTGTTTGACAACTCCAGACTCGGCTAATACATTTAAAATAAAAATTAAAATTAAGCATATACTCGCCTTGCAACGCACTCGTTACTGGCGACCAGGACGCTGGGTCGATTGCCCATCCTGTTGATAAGCGGAAGAGCTATACCGAGTTTGCGCAAGGGCCAATACTAACATCCGGGTCTCCACAGTTCTCCACTGTCACCTGGTCTCCACTGTTTGGTTCGGCATCCTACTTGGACATGTAGGTTGCAGATCAATCAGTAACTAAGTGTTCAGATGCCACAAAATAGTGCGTGCGAATTTACAGATTCAGTAATTGATCCACGTTTAAAGTTAGCTTCTCTGGGCTCTCCACCATCAGGGTAACCATGTTACCAGATTGTGGACGATTTTACATATATGTGTGATGAACATACCGTTAAGCGACAACTATTGGCATTTGTAGTACAATCCCATCATATCTCGTGCGAGTGAGCCTAAAACCTTAGATCCCCAGTTGCATCTCTCTCTCCCGAGTTTCACCGTAGAATACTGAATAGTTGTGTAGCAACTATTTAATTGTTATCAGATTGGCGACGGACAATCCTCCTTTATTACAGTAAAGGGAAAATTACCCAATTGGTTTTAATTTGCTCCATTTTGTCAGGTATTCTCATAAAGTGAGATTGCAATCCAATGCAAGTTGTCTACCGTACCTTAAGCGACATACTGTTTCGTCAGGATGAGTACACCATGAACGTAGAAGTAGCCCCTTTTTGAGAGTTTAACAATGTACATAAAGTTAAAAATGGTACGAGTATGACGTGCAAAGTTTGGTAAAATTGGCTTTAATTACCTATGCCATCTTCATCGTAAAATTGACGTAGTTTTAAATGCAAAGAGCCTATAAGTTTCCGTCTTAAATGCAAAGCCTTTCCAAAACGTGTATTGTAAGCATTGGTACGTCACATAAGGACGGACTAACGTTACCGTTACCTCGGTAAGTAGCTAAGAACCTACGCGGATTTTTATTTCCAACAAAAAAAAATATGAATATTCCGTCGTGGAAAACAGAATATTACAAAAGCAGCAAAACCCTATTTTCATTAATAACGGAGATTCAGTTCTATTTTGCGAGCTCCTTCCTGCCATGCAACAGCTACATGCAAATTCGAAGCTGCTGAAATTAATTGAACTGTCAACACCAGAAACCCGAGTTTTTAACAATTAGGCTTAAGCATAATATTAGGGGGTGAAGGTGGCAGCTGTGATGTGCAGCTATAAAACGAGGATATAAACAGAAGCGTACAAGGCAGAACCACAGAACGGAAAGCTCGTTTTATTACGAAACATTCAAGACATCCCGCCAATTGGAATTCACATCTTATCACTTTGTAGCAATCTGTTAAAACGGGGGAAAAAAAATTGCTCGACATAATGGCATTCTCGAGAGATTGTCTCCGTCGCTGTTACGGGTTATCTCGGTCGATTCGTCATATATATATTTCTCCTCACTGCATCAACTCCTCTGAGGCGCGCTGCCGAATGGACAAAGCGTCGACGTAGCAAGCATGCCTACGAGATATAAGAAGTCATACTTGTAGTTCGAGGTCCGTATTCCGAATTGTTCCTCGACTGAAGTTCCCAGGAGTCCTTAGCAGAAGAGGACTTAAAGTAGAGGAACTCTGACGTACTCTCGTATTCTCAAATCGTATGTGACCTAAGTCCAGCCGAATCGAAATACTTAACCAGTTCCCAAACAAGGCAACTTGTACACTGACGTCGAAATAATCATTATTCGCCCTTACACGAAGCTATCAATAAAAACAAAATGTCCTAACAACAGTCACTTCCAAACGGTTACCTGCTGTGACTTCGACGTGTATGGGAAGCCCAACTTTTGTACGTAAGGGCGTTCCAAGTTTTAAGGCCATTGATTTTCTTTGTTTCAAGGAATGATTGGAACCCAGTAGTGAGGCTGCCTATACGATTCCTTCAATTATGAGGTTCAAGCCTCACTGATATCTTCGTGTAAGGGGGAATAATGATTATTTCGACGTCAGTGTACAAGTTGCCTTTTTTGGGAACTGGTTTAAGTATTCGATTCGGCTGGACTTAGGTCGAATACGATTTGAGAACACTAGAGTACGTCATAGTTGTTCCACTTAAAGTCCTCTTTTGCTAAGGACTCCTCGGAATACCATAAGGCCAGCTTATGCCTTCCTTGGCTCTTACGGCGTCATTCAGAAAACGGCCACTCGTCGATATTAGAGGCGCCTTTTCACCTTTTCAACTCCAAGATGCAGCACCGCAGAATCTTCAAGCAATATAAAGAAAATAGCGATAAAAATATGGAACAACACTATTCGCAGCACTGCTGAGATTTTCATAATTAAAACGAGATCACGTGACCCACATCAGCCTATTGGATGGCGGAGAATCTGGAAAGTGGATGTTGTGTTTAACCACATCAACCAAACCATCTCCCCGATGAAACCTCTGTTGTGGCAATAACATAGCCATGTTTTTCACACGTTCAGCAAGAAACTTATTCATGATTCAAAATTTCAGCAACTATATGTGGTAAATGTAAATCGGCACCATGAAGTACATTTTGCCAATTGAAAAAGAAAACAACCGGTTAGTAACAAAAATATGAATAAATAGACGGAAGTGCAATCACTTTATGACAGTCATCGCACCTCTTCGGGATCCTATCACTGATATTGCCACGGTACATTGCAATACATTTTGCAATAGGTGATGGGACTGATACCCATGAAATGCATACACAGAGACTGGCCTACAACAAACAAATGAATCTTCCGTTGTGCTTTATACAACGTCTAAATAATTTAAATATCGTACGTCGATTTTTATTTGATTTCATTGAAATCTACCATAGTTTCGTTTACTCTGAACAGCTAATAAAACAAACGATGTCACCGACTAATAAATATAGGTACGTTATCGTTACTAAAAAAGAAAAATTGTCGTTTTATGGTTCAGTTTTATGAAATTTCCACGAACTGACTATTACAAGAGATGTTCGCTTAAAATAAACTTGTATAATGGGTTTCATGCAACATTACAGGCCATTTTACAGGCAAACGCCTAAGTTATAAATTTGTGCTACCTGGCGCTAAGTGAGCTCAGAAATCATAAAATTAAAGTGGCATCAATTTTCGGCCGTATTCCCTTTTTGACCTTGTTCACAAGTGTTCACAAATTTACGAAACGAAAAGCGCTGCCCTCTAGCCCAACTACACACCTAAAATGGAAAAGTGGGTTTACTTCCACGAACAGTAGATTAAATAGAAGCAGCACAAAGCTAAGTCTCACCCTCACAAGGTAGCCTTGTGTAAATAAGAAAAAAAGTTTGTTTTTTTTAAACAAAATTTCCTTGCAAGTTTCGCTCGAAACGTTACTTTAATTTTACACAAATTACTTAATTAAAAAAAGGCCATAAGAAAAACTACTAGCGTTTCACAGAATGTACTAGCCAGCCTAGTATGGATATAAACTAGGATAAACTACGTAGAACTATGAATATAAACTAGGAGCCACGGAAGAGTAAAGAAAATTGTATTGGACAGCGTTCTTTGGAAAATCACAACCTTCAACTGAAATACCGAATTTCCCTAATCTTACCCCTTAATACAGTTTATTCTTCTAAATAGCGTTTTTTACAAGGACTGGTTCCCAATTATGTTAGGAGATGGCACCCAATGTGCCTGTCGCTCATGTTCCCATTGCTGGAACTTCCACAGCCGGTTATTGGCTTCTGCATTTATATTTGTGTCGTCCATAATTTTTATCTTTTAATAATTGTCGTCCAGATTATTGTCTTGGGGGAGTGGGAGAAACGTTAACATTTTGAGCGAATATGAAAGTAGCAGTTCGGAAGTTTAGTGGTATTTTTACTCTGTTGCAGAATATGCCCCACACGAATTATTTCACAGGCAGCATTGATAGTCCTCGCTCACTAAGTATTAATAATGCAGATTTTAATTCAGTTATTTGGAATTAATTAGAAACAACCCCACTTTATTCTCAAATTTTCCTTTTTAAAAGTACTGTATTGTTTTTCCCCTTTACTGCTTCCCTATTCAATCCTATTGTCCTAGGAATACCATTAGCACCGCCCACCTTCTCTGCTCAACTTGACCGAAATGTAGCTTTCCACCAGTTATGCTTGTCGACCATGCTGTACGTAAAGTATTGTTAAGCTAGCTGTGTGTAAAGTTACACAAAACATGACGACCAAAAATTAAAACCATAGTGATGTACGAAACTTTCAGGACAATGCTTACTATTCTTGAGATATAACTAGAAACGCTGGAGAGCCAGTTAATATACCAAAAGAAAGGTTTCGACTCACAGGCCTGCTCAAAAAATCGAATGAAGTGCGAAAAATACGCACCGTCACAAATTGAACGGCGCCATTTTGCCACCAAGCATTTTACGCCATACGTGTCAAGATCGTGACAGTATAAGATATTGTCGGTCATACTAAGGTTCGTCGCTGTTGCAACTAAAGGAACATAACTATATTTTGAGGACATTGACTTCAAAATTTGCTGTCAGTCACAATGGAATGGCTCATTCCCAGTCCCAAATAATTATTTTCCATCACGGATGGCTAATCAATGATTGTTGGAACCAATCACTCAGTCCTTCTTTGTCTATTCTTTTTTTCAGTCCTTTTACGTTTTGACATCCGAATGTATAGTTAAAAATTCCGAGTTAGTTTTCACCTTCCAAAATTTGTGAACAATATGAGTAACAGGTGCAGCAAACTTCATAAGTAAAACTCGAAAACAAACCAAACTATACAAATTCAATTTAATCCCCGAGTCGCGCCAAGGCAAATAGAATTTAAAACCAAAAGTTACAGACTTTAAACATATCCTGAACGGATTTTTACGCTTATACGATGACGCAATCACCATCTCAAAAATCCATTGCGGGCACATTCAGTCTTTCAACAACTTTTACGGCTCTTCGATTCCAAGGCAGGGGGCCCATACAGATTCACCCCTACCCCCATTCCCAATACTCCCTCCTCTCCACTATCGAACACCCATCCTACCCAAGGTATTTCCATGGCAACTAGGGAACAATCAATGACGTTAGAAAGAGGGAAGAAAGAAAGGATTCGGGAGTTGAAAGTCGACTGGTCTTGGAACGAGCGAGCCAGGCAGCCTTATCCCAATTATTCTGGCCTAATGAGCCATTCCCGGAGGAGATGGAGGCCGTAGAAACAGAGGCCAAGCAGACAGACCCTTCCAGGGAAAGGGAAGAGAGCCCCTTCCTGACGAGACGAGCCCGGAAAGCACCGATAAGCCTGATAAATGAAGTTGGCGCCAATCCCGACTAGGGAAGGCGCCGGGAGCAAGGCAGCTCTTCCCTGGCGACCCATTCCCAACGCACGGCGCTGGTCCCCAGACCCTATTTCAATCGAGCGTTCTGCCTATCCCCCAGTTTCCCCCTTCCCCCCTTCCGCACAACACTCTCCGCAATTTCCGTCGTCGTCTTCGTCCTTTTACGGGCTCTTTGGCAGCCGACCCGGCCGTAACCCTCGCCCTCATTTCGGCCCAATTCCTCAACGGGATACCTCGCCGCAAAGTGTACGGCATCAAGAAGCCTGACCGAATTAAGCAAGTTGGCCTGATTGAAAGCTGCGAAAGTGAGGTGTGCGTGTGCGTATATAAAAGCACTAAAGCCTTTAAGAGCACTAACACAAGTTGAAGAGTACTAAGACCCTTTCCAAGAAGCCCTGTACTTGCTTTTAAGTGGTGCTTAGCACCAAATTCGTTGCCCTTTTAAGACTTTATAGAGTTGAAGAGGAATAAAATAGGAAGTTTGTGATCAAGAACGCACAGTGAGGTCGTGGATCAAAACGAAATGTATGGTGGTCGCGTTTTCCCTGGTCGCGTTAAAAGGATAGGCACCTTTTCTCTGCAAAGGCATCAACGAGAAGCTATAATATTGTGAACTGTCCATCCAACTCGTATATACACGCTAAAGATCATCTTTGCGAAGCACGGAAAGAAACTGAAAAGAACTGGGCTTTAATTTAGCTGTTCAATTCAACCTTTCTACAGTTAAGTCCTCTTTTATAAGGATTTGATAATAATTGCAACGATGGTGTTTGTGCTATAGTTTACACAAATTTCTAGAAAGATTAACGGCAGTAAAATTTCATACCTAGAGATACAAAAGATAAAATCATTATCAAATATTTCCGACCAAGTCTTAACAATTATTTGTAACAGTCACTACTTTAAGGTAAAAAAGGCTACCTTTAAGTTTTAAGGTAAAAAAGGCTACCTTTCACAAATATAACAAAACAGATGATACCCAATTACAGACCGACAACATCAATGGGTAACAATGGATGTTTCACAAAAATGCGTCTTAACGTCAGGGTCTAAAGTTCACGATCTGCATTGCAAATAATTTGGCCACGAATTAAAAAAGGGAAATTATCGAATTAACGTCCTTTCTAACATGTTGAAGAATGAAAACTAATTCCAGTGGCATGTAAAAAAAAATCCCAAGGTATTTCCTAGCAAAATTGTTCTTCTTCAGCACGCGAGGACGGACAGGAACAATTTTGCTGCGTAATACCTTGGATGCTTTACATGCCACAAAAATGTTTTGACCCAGAATCAAAACAGAATTTGGTTAAAGAGCCCCGTAAAGATTCTACAGCGGAAGGAGTTTGTTTCACAAAATTTTAATGTAATTTCTTAATCTGTCGTATGCTGACTTTCCTGAGGGAACTTGAAAAAAGAAATTAAACAAGTCCAAACATTCCACTAAAACTTTAGTCGTCATTTAAAAAGATGTGGCAAACGTAATCATGTTGCTTAATAAAACTTAACTATGTACAAAAATCGCATTTATTATTTATTTATTGAATATTCTACAGGTTCTGTCGGGTCTCATTATAGAATCTTTCACGAGTTTCGTATATTGTGTGAAAGTACAAAAAGGATTTAGGTTGGTGTTACAAATTGTTGGAAGGGCATTACGCCCCGTTAATAACTTACAATCCGTGCTAGATTAGGAATACCACAAATATTTGACGCTGACGCTTCAACTACTCGAACGTAACAACATAACCGCATTCTTTGACTGAACGCTATTATACTAATGCATTTTCCACGCCTTATTTTTTTTTTTATGAAATTACAGTCTAATTTGACAAAATTAGTCACCAATTAGACACTAAAAGGAAAACTGGATTTGAGCATAACTGCCAAAAATATCGTGACCTTAATATTAACTCTGTTCGCAAAGCGTGGAAATGCCGCAGAGGTCCCTCGCTTAGATCTTGCTGCTTCAGTCTAGTACTGTTGAGTAAGGCCGTGGAGCACCACGAGTTTTCCGGGGGTTGCTTTTCAACGCTGTACAATTAACGTCAGTTTATTTCGTGTGATGTCGTTGACCCGGCAATAAAAGGTGACCTGCGTTTATTTTAGAAACATGACATGCTTAAAGCTACGACTGGGCTAGTTAGTAATGCGTTGCGATAGCCTTATTAATCAATACAATACTCGTTATCTTCTGACATTGGTTTTCATTGTCCGTTCGACGGAATATAAAATACATAAAAAAATTATCAGAACTTTAATAAATAGTTTACTGAGCTAAAAAAGGGTGAATTAGTATTCCTTTCAGAATGCCACTATAAAATTTTCAAAAATTAATCCAAGTTATAAAAGACCTATAAACTTTTAAATAGCATGCTGGAATTCATAACGTCACGAGTACCTGAAAAGAATCAAAGGAGAATATCCTTACCAAAGCCCTCATATTGCAAGGGTACCGATACCGAACCGAGGGTTACATGGTACTAATACACATAAATCGAACGCACACACAAATTCGTACAATCGAGTGCTCACTACCTAAATGAACCGTTAATAGGGAGCACAATACCGACATGGTTCCTCTGGAAGGTCATAATCAGAAGTGTGAGGGGTAACGGGAACGGGAACGATTAACACCTTGAAGCCTGCAGCAGTCAGCACTGCCGGAAACTCACTGCCGGGAAATAGAAAAAAAATGAATCCCTGGATATGCGCTCGTACCTGTGCGCTCAACGCACGATGCGTTCGATATACGTACACTCGACTTCCCATACAGAACCGATTCCATATTAAACTAGGCTCGTGCGCACAAAGTACGTCCACCTTTAACGTCGTTCATAACTACTAATGACCTGGTGTGTCGCTTGTCCCAAAACCCGAAACCTACGTTTGGCGTCGAGTTTGAGTTTAATGATAAGAGCTTCAGCACCGGCGGATGCACAAAACTTGGCACAGCGCAGCCTCGTCAAAAAACAATTTGTCTCCCAGCAAATTGAAGTTGGAGGTTGACAAGCAAGCAAGAAACTGCCCGATACCACACTTTATGAAGCGTATAATATGCTCGTTAACCGACTCAACTCAACATTAAATTTTCTGGCGCGGGAGGAATGAGATTGCACGAGAAAACGACTAAAAACATCGTCGAAAGCAACGAGCTAATTTTTACGTCACTAAACACCAGCATAAACCGTAGAATAGTAGAACTGCGAAAACCAACCCCCCCTTATAGCAAACCATGGTTTGCATTTTTACCTTTTTATTTACACCTCGTTCTAGAGTGAAATTTAATTAGCGCCACTCAAAACCACAAATGTCTAAATAGCACCCCACAAAGGGCGATTTTGTGTTAATGCTGACCTGTGTTATTTTCTTGATATTGTTGTGATTAGTGCAGGTTTGGTTACGTTAGATTAGTTAAATCAAGTAGAACTTCATCCGGCACGGCAGTTAGCAGCGGTAACCAGTAATTGTGGTGAAGTAGCGAGGATTGATTAGTAGGGAGGGGTACTAGCTACTGGCAACCGAAGACGAAGGAGTGGATACGTACAGGGGTCCCTAAAAAATCGTTTTTCTCACGTCATTTTTAGTACTCAGTAGCCTACTCCAATTGTGGTGCTACATTGATTTTGGTGCAAATATTAGATTTTTCTTACGGTGGCATTACATTTCAGCAAATTATTGGAACAAACTTCGTCAGATGTGAAAGGAAAAGATTGGTTTTTTTAAACCCTAGTAACATACAGGTTTAAAAAAAAAATTTCTGATTAAAAACATTTGAATTGCACAAGCTCTAAAACTTGAAAATTACGGTAAGAGTAAATTCTATGCTTTCCAGCCTAATACTGAAAATTCGTCAGAATTCCGTACTTTTCCAGCTTTTCAATCCCCGTGTGAACCTTGTACGTCGTATGTTGTAAAATAGAAGCCCAAAATGCACAATGTCAACACAACCCGACGTTTCGAGCTGACTCCAACTCATTATCAAGGGAATAAAAAAACACAATACACTTAAAATTGCAGAAAGGTGCAAACAGACAGCAGAATGCAGGCAAAACTGCATAAGTTAAAACAACAATTCGAACAATTTTAAAAAGGAGAATTTAAAATGAAAAAAAATTTAAAAAGCACTTTAAAAAAACTTAACACACTTAAAACACTTAAAAAAAGCACTAAAAAAGCTGAAAGCACAGGAAGAAGTAGCGCCTATTGAGTGCAGTCTGGGTTTTATTCATTTTCACCTGGTGGTAAGGGTGTCAAACAGTTATTTTGTATGGGACTCTGCTTTCTAAATTTGGTAACCAAGAACTTTCTGAGGAGTGCTACGTACTCTTTAAATTTGTTGTCATTAGCGAGCAGTTTTCATTATGAACCTGTGGGTCGTGCAAAGCGATGCACAAAGTTTCAAGGTTAAGCCTTGTACGAATATACGGGATTTGGAAAAGAATCTTAGTGTTGGAAATGTTGGGTTTAAGCATGACGTCACCTTTGGTGGAAGCGATCGGTTTTTGTGCAATCGGTCGAGTAATTGTTGTTTGGTGACCTAGCACTGGTGTAACTTGGGAATGCAAGCAGAACGTAACACACATGTTACCATCACGTTATCAGCCCGGCTACAACAATGGGCGACTCGTTGTTCGAACGACGTTTGTACTCCTAAAGTGGGAGTGTCAAAAGCAATCACTGTACATACCTACGCAGCCGAATGATAGTCTCCCCTTTGAGCAGTTGCACTGCAACACAGTTGGAGTTACTACCGGATGATCGAGCCATACTTGCTGATCACGTTCAATCTCCCAACTTCAAACAAACTACGCGCTAGATCATGCCGCACGATCGCCATCTCTACGAACAAATGACCATTTCCACGCGAGCGACGATCAAAACCAAATGACGGAAGCCATTTCCGGGGGAAGAGCCATTCGTCGGCCATCTTTTAACCAATCTGGATTTATCTGCCTGGACTGGAGCGCCTCCTCGTTTCCATCCTCCCAACCCTTATCACAAACCATTCACGTAATAACAACACGGCCAGCAGGTCCTCCCTAAGACGGCGATAATTTGGAGCGCTTGCAACCGAAAACCGGCGCAAATGAAGCTCGAGTTAATTACACGCGCTGCCCGTGTTTGGAGGGTTTTAAATCCTAGGCGCCACCCCAGCTCGTTTCTCTTAAATCCGTCGAGAAGGGTTACTTTTGTCTACCTAAATCCAACTTAATGCGAGCAAACAGCGTGGCCGGCTTAATTTGGACCTAAATCTTTTCATCAAAACAATAACAGTATTATTATTCCTGACTGTGAGCAAATCTTTGATAACAACAAAACGGATGATGGTGGACGTCGAGCTTACAAAATAACCCCAAGAAAATGAGTTGCGCCTTGTTTGTCTTTAATTAAGTTAAATGATCCGGAAAGCGGCTGCGTTTGTCACAAATCGTTGACCTGTTTTCCAACAAACAACCATGGTTTTTCTTTTTCTAGGAAATCAGACCACGCTGCGTGCACAAGAAGAAAAATCCCAAGACAGCACTGGGAGACTCTCCCTACAATTCAACATTTACAGAATTTCCACGTGTAGCATACTCTCATAAAGAATATGGCGCCGTATTCTTTTCAAATCACGTCAAAATCTTTTAATGTTTCTTTAATACTAGTGTTTTTTTTTTCCCCTTTAGGAATATTCTGAAACTCTCGTCACGCTAGTTCATGAGCAACAAAATAATATTAGCATTCATTTTCTGTCACTTCTATTTTCACGTCCACATATCCACTTTAGTTCCAACGTTAGTGCTACTTTCACGTGAGTGCGAAGTCCAACGAGGTGTTTACGGCACTCTTTCATTTACTGAATTGCTCACTTCGGTTCTTAAAGAGGCACTATCACAGATTGAAAACCACACCAAAAAGCCGTGGCGCCATCTAGCGCGTATTAACCTTTACAGCTTGCACAAGGACGTACCAATTTTCTCTCATATAATTAAGGAGATAGTAGCTTGTTTTGTTTCGTTAAAAGAATGGCATTGTGCATTCCTTCGCTTGATCTATTAGATAGCGATAGATGTTGTCAGGTTCTGCACACTTTCGCTCGATGATAGTGCACTTTAATTTTATTTATTTATTTTGCTCACTGGAGCAGTCGAAACTGTACTTAACTTTAAGCTAAAGAATTCTGCCTGGAGTTGAAAATATTTTTAAAAAGACGGAAAAAACACACAGATTTCTTTCCCGTTTCTACATTTCAACTGCAGGATTGTTAACACAGCTATTTGTGCAGAATACTATACATTACATAGGCTATAGATTACTATCTCTTTGCTCGTTTAATATAATTTTGGTCGTGTCATGGCCGAGAGAGAGGGGTCTGTGATCTTTAAGGTCGAGGGTTCAATTCCCAACAGGCAACATAAACGCATTTGTATGTACTGAGCTTATTTTTGGCTTTCCGTCATGTACTATCTTTCGACTCAGTACTACCGATTTAAAATTTCGCCCTCAATGACTCCAGAGTTCATAAATAAATTTTGGCCCTCCTTAGTTAGCCCTTCACTTCATGGATCCAATGGGACTAAAATTTGATCTATTATTCGGCCAACTGAATTACGAAACTAATCCAAATCAAATTTCACCTCAACTGAAGATCGAGTCAAAATTTCCGTTCATCAAAAGTCCCTTAACCTCCTGGTAGAAAAGGCGCAATTTTCAGAAACTGATTCGCTCACTACAACCGTAACCTTAAATGGTTACTAGTTTATAGCTAGCTAGAGGTATTGTTGCAAATTGTAATACGCCTCACGACTGAGATACTGTTTTACTGCCGAGAAATTCATTTTACTCCTTTCCATCGTTTAGCTGTTAGAATACATCCAAATAAAAATGGGGGAAAAAATACCCAGAACTCACTCTCGCCCGCCCACAAGTGCCCCAGAACGAGAATCGTCAAAGCGGAATAATGATGCAGAAGAATCAAGGAAGCATGTTCGGAGCACGGAAATGTGAAGTTTTTTTTTTCTCCCTCTCCCCCAAAGGAGAACTTATCGACAATTTCGTTACAACGTTGACAAGCTGCGATTTGGCAGCAGGCCTAACACCCTGGCTCCTCATGACGATGGTTCTACAAAGCAAACGACTGCAGAACCGATGAACGTTTCCTTTTTTTTTTTTTTTGCCACGTCACTGCGCTATAGCAAAAGACCGTATATGCTTCCACCTTGGAGCAATTACCTCACTTCGTTACGTCCATGATCCGGATGTTTCCTTTCTTCGCCCCTGCTAGAGGAGTCGTGAGCCACGCAACAAAATTCGATTTAAAACAAGCCTATACACGCTATAACCCATTTCCGTTACCTTTAGGACCAGAATCTAGCTGAGCGGTACAGCTTCAGCCTAACAAATCGTCGCTTTAACTACCCACTCAGTTTAAGCTACATAGGCAACGGGAATAGTTGCGTATATTTATTTGTTAATGACAAGCTCTTAAAGTGGCACTATCATCGATTGAAAAGCGAGCGAAAACACCCTGGCGCCATCTAGCGATATTGATATTGTTAACCTCTATAGCTTGCTCCCAGATGCACGAGGACGTACCAAACTTTCGCTCAATAATTGAGGAGGTCGTGGCTTGTTTGTTCGTTAAAAAAGTGCCGTTGTGCATTCCTTCGCTTGGTGCAAGCAAGTAGATAGTAGACTACTAGATAGCGCTAAACGCCAGATTCTGCCGACTTTCAATCGGTGAAAGAATAGAATAGACGTTGTCGCCAATAATCTTACAGCTTTTTGAAGGTCACAGCAGCAGATGTTAACTTGTTAAAGGCACATAACTCCCTCCGGTGTATTTTAACAGTTTCACTCGATACATTACCGGAAATAGTTTTATATAAACTGATTTACCTTTCATTTGCTGGTCTAAGGGTACGATGCAGATGTCAGTAGTGGCGCGTGAATGTTATTAGGCTCGTTTTAAACGGCTCGGTCCGAGCGGTATATAACTCCCGCCACATCGCTGGCAAGCCGCGGCCCTGGAGGAAGGATAATTAATCCTTCGCTCAAGTTTGCGACTTGGTCGTACGATGTGTCACGTTGCAGCGGCCCCGAAATCAGTATGACTAGTGTCGTATAGCAATGCGCGCTGCGGTCGTTTGAACTATATTTTAGCGTAGGTGACGCAGAGTAAAGCGGCCAGAACGGAGGGATTTATGTGCCTTTAAGTAGAAGGAACCACCATCGTGTCAGTTGCTTTTTGACGCAGGAGGGAGGAAACCGGAGTACCCGGAGGAAACCCTCATGCAACGGGCGGGTAACAACCGGAGAAAAACCCGTACATATACACTTCCCTTCTCCGGGATCGAACCAGGGTCTGTAAGAAGCCAGAGATGTACGGCTGGGACCAGGACGCCTATCGAATCTGACGCCCCAGTGCTCGCAGCTATCCGTGCACCCTAGTGCCAATCTTACCCGAAAAATGAAGCGAATTTAAAATATGCAGCAGTTTTAAATTTTTTTGTAAGTTTTACCAGTAGCGTCATAAAGGAAAGTACATTGAGCTCGACGGAGTGTGCATGATAAACTTACCGCATGTTCATCTCGTTCTGGGTCGAAATTCCATGAGGTCAAATGTGGAACGACCCACGTTAACTATTTTCTGGGATAATAACCCACGTTAAAAATATACCGAAAAGATTTTAACTCGATAGACAAGTCCCAATAAGTACTTACTACTCGCACTGTGATTAATGCAGGAATGCAGCACCTCCACTTGCAACAGCGTTCCACCCACGAGCGGAAAGCGATGAAGCCAAGGCCGACTGGGGTGGAAATCGCGTGTTTCGCATCTTGACTGAACACCATTTCACGTGGACGCGTTTTGGCGTTGCTTTGGTAAAAATAAGATTCTGGCGATGTTGAATCAAATGGCTCGGATCCGGCAAACGAAACCCCTAGTTTCACTCCCAGGTGACCTTGTGACAAGGGAAGGCATATGAAGCGATAGTTGCAACATGGACATTCCCGCGTGTATGCATTTATTAAATCCTGGCTTTAAAAAAGTACAAGCCATCAGCTTCTTTTAGTTGCTGGTAGTTGGGCTGGTTAATCCCGCCCACAATTTGGTATTTCTGTATTATACTCATGGTAAAAGTATTACATTAATACCATTAACGAAATAGCAATCCCGTAAGGGTACAACGATCAACCAAATTTCGCCATTTATGTTTTAAAGTAGTGATTCGGAGCCAAAATGGCTGCAATCAAGTTTGTGGTCCGAACTGCACTCACCACCTTTTTAACTGCTAGGGGAGGGGGGGGAGATGAGGCTTAATGGCGCGTCGACAGCTTGGTCATTAGCGCCAACCTCAGTCACAGTGCAGTGGTCCGGGTGCCACTGCACCACACATTACTGAGATATAATTCAAACCCCTAATCTAAATCTTGTCATACATCTGTACCTCCTGCAAAAATTGAAAAACACCGGACAGGAGGACAGACTTATCGCCCAACCGCTAAGGTGATCGTCGGATGGAGAGGGACAACTTTGCTGGGAAATATCTTGGATCTTTTACATTCCACAATCGACAGGAGCACGAGCGCATTTCCGCGGTCCTGCTCTTCCGAATACACCGGGACGGGCTGGGGCCAGGACATAACCCCGGACTTTACCAGACAGTCATAGTAACTATTCAGCCAAACCCAAAAACACCAGCTAAAGCTTAATAAACACTTCCCAATGTGTCAGCTAAGACTGATTAAAGTTGAGACGAGAAACATGGTTACTCCCATTTTGGTTCAGATATGACTACTTTTAAATTGGCGAAACTAGGTTGTAGCATTACACTGCGGTTTTAGTGTGACATCAGTTCACTTGGCAGTCACCGGAGTTTTAGTAAAATTATTATCAGATGTGATGTCGCTGGCAAAATGTAGTTTGTATTACTTTCTACTTATTTAATCATGACTGGGCCTGTTTGGATTTCCGTGATGTAATTATATTTTGATTCATGTGGTATGTAAGTCACCTAAACATATCAGGCATCCATTTTTTTTGGGGGGGGGGGGCAGGGTTGCAAGACGAACAAATTATTCAGGGCAGTGTTCGTATAATATAACACTGATGTTGAAACACCTCAAGGAATTTGATTGGATCGCATCGTGTTTTTTGCAGCCATGGATGTCCAATCTGAACTATTGTGGCTTAAAAGTAACATCCCCAGACCCAGACATTCTACCCTGTAATCTCCTCACACCAGCACCATATGACAGTTGTGTCAGCTGTGGGATTCGAATGACATTCACTTGGTTCGGAGAAGAGGACGCTGACTACTAGGCTTGGCTTGCTCGATCGCTTTACTCGGGGTTCCCGGAGATAACTCACAAACCTCGTGGTGCTCCTGGGGAAACTACTTTTTGCCCATCTCGTAGATGTCCCATATATGGTATATGTAAAGGATGTTGGGGGAATTGAGGAGGTCAAACTAAATACATATTAACTTTTTTCGAGACTCCACATCAAGTATGGTCACAAGGCTGCGCGCACTTGGGATTACTATAATGATTACTTGATGTTTCAAATCGAATAATCCAACGTTACTTGTCTTGGCTTTTAAGGTCTAAATTTGATCAGTCTTTGAGTATGGGATACAGGTCTGGTCTCCGTACCTTGTAGAAGATATTCAACTTGTGGAATTGCTCCAGCGACTGTTCACAAAGTTGGTGCTGAGGTGCTATAGTCTATCATATGAACACCAACTGAAAACACTGAATCTCCAAGCACTGGAGGTTCGTCGGAATGTGTTTGACCCCACTGTTACATAATCATAAGGCTTCTTACACAATCTAAATGATCTTGAGGTCATGGGAAGCAATGGTATTGAGGTCATGGGAAATGACAGGACACGGGCCACCCTTTTAAATTGGTAGTGGGCCGAAAGAGACTCGACAGTACAAAACACTTTCTTTGTGAGCGGGTGGTCGAAATTCGCAATATTGTACAGGCTGCCTTTATGAGGTTAATCGGTAAATGTGACCTGTCGATGTATGCCAGATTAGATCAGTAATCTTTGGAGAGTGCACCAATGCTTTAAATCTCACGGTAAACAGCTCTTAACCTATACTGTAAAATGCTTCAAATCTTCACCATAATTTGTGGACGGTTTGTTAAAGGCCAGAACTAGCTCTCACCATCTACGTGCATACGCAGTGCATACAAAAGTTTATTCTTATTATAGTTATCCTTAGTAAATCCGTTGTTTATTAAGGTAATGTGGCCAAAAAATTGCTATTGTAATACTACGATTATTTTCGACGTACCTCTCTGGAGCATGCAAGCGGGAGTTCCACTGTGTTGCCAATCTCGTTGACAAGTTTTCATATTGTCACACTGAGGCTGCTACCGGCAGGTATAGGGCTAGGAAACGAGGCACTTTAAAAATATAATTGCCGTTTTTTCTGCACTTCTAGTGCTTGTGCTATATAACGTGATATATTGGGGAAAAGTGCAGGAACTGGCGAACCAGTGGAACGAAGAAAACGTCAAAGAAAATTGGCAGCTATTGCTCGGCTAACGAGTTGGCATTCAACAGAGAGACTGACTGCGGAAAGAAAAATGGCTGCTAATTGACGGAACAGCTTGCGATGAAGGCCATTTTCAATCCCATTTACCCGCCCGCCTAATTCGTTGCTAGACCCAGGATTCGCTGGCTAATGGTACGCAAATTACAGGTCGAGGTCTCGCTTGAAGGCTTGTCGATAACTAAATAGATGTCATCGATGCGTCGGGACTTCCACATAGGAAAAAAAATGATACAATTCCTGAAAGGAAAAGTACATTCCTTCATTAGCCTAGGTCTTCTTATCGGACACATACCAAAGGTTGCCGACACGAGCTCAAAGGAGACGGTATTTATAAGTCTTCTCCTTTAATGATATGTATGTGTACCTGTACAGTATATACAACTATACACACATACATACATACACTTACTTATGTGTGTACACAGTTATATATACATGTAGCTCTCACTAACGTTGGCGTATAGTCAAACATGACGTGTTCTGCGGATAGGCGATCTTTATGGTAGCCGATCCAAACGCAGTAAATTGAAGCCAATGTGAAATGTAATGATATCACACACCAACACCAATGTAAAACCAGGAACCAGCTAACTCCTACGAGGCAGCTCCAAAGAAGAATCCTCTTAAAATGTGTTAGAACAACACAAATACAATTAAGGCTCTGTTCGTACGTATTTTACTAATATCAAATTTGTTCAAAGCACTTCGGTGCCAAAAGTATCAACGTCGGGCTACGATAGTACGTGTGCTCTGTTTGGTGGCAACATCTATCATAATGACAAACATCAAACACACTGTTGCAAGCCAGCTGAGATAAGGTAAAGCCTGCTTAGATGAAGTCTGCTGAGGTGAAGTCTGCTGAGGTGAAGTCTGCTGAGGTGAAGTCTGCTGAGGTGAAGTCTGCTGAGGTGAAGTCTGTTGAGGTGAAGTCTGCTGAGGTGAATTCTGCTGAATGAAGTTTGCTGAAATGAAGTCTGTTGTGCACCTCCACAGGTGAATGAGCAGCAGGAAGCAGCTGGCTGCAGAGCACAGCTACGTACGTAGTTGTTAAGTGAATACTACATCAAGCAATTCTCTATATTGCTGTACAGGCTACTGCTACTTATGTAGCTTCTACCAGATTCAGTGGTTGCACAGAACGGGGCCATAACTAGTAACTATACTGTTATATTATGGTGCAACATATCAGCCTACAGCGAACGGAACAGACCAAATTCGGGAACACCAAATTCGGGACAGTAGAAACACGAATCCCTGTTCAGTAGATATTTCAGCATGATAAGAATTAAAAATATTTTTGAATTTGATGTATTGAAAGGAAAAGCTAAATATAGGGGGGTGGGGTACATTATTTTAATCAAGACGAGGCACGCAACTTCAACCTTGATGTAGCAGAGGTCCCTGGTCTCTGTAATATGTATGTGTTTTATATATATGTGTGTGTGTATATATATATTGTATATATATATGTGTGTGTAGTTGCATATACTATACAGGTACACACATATCATCAACGGGGAAGACTTATTTAGACTAATTATATGGGTGGAGAGACACCATATAACTGATGTGGTTGTGTACTTTTGCAAATAAATATTGGTTTAAAATGATAGATTTTGGAACTCAAATGGTTTGTAAGGATGAAAATATACATCTTCATCAGAACAGTAAAAACACAAACACAAGCACAAACATAGCGAAAGGGAAAACAAGTTGATTCCCATTACTCAAATGCCATCGTAGAAAGGGGAATTTTAGATAAAATTATGTCTGATTACGGGAAAGGCTACACAACGGGTAGCAGCAGTAATGTCTGGCGTTCTCAAAACCAGTTTTACACTCAGAATCCTCCTACCGCAAGACTACCATGAAATTTTAAGCAGGTTTGTGACCATTTAGTTTAATTTTGACCGGCCAACTGTCGTAGTATCCGTTTGTACCTTTCGTAATATTATATCTGAAGTACGTGATTATTCTTGTACCTCTGCCTATATCGTATTTTTTAATGTTCTTGTGATGAAGGCATGTATTTTTATCCATACAAACCATGTGCGTCGATCACATTAGGAAAAACAAAAAGACATTTTATTAATTTTCATGGTAAAGAGCTAGGTCTAGTTGTATCTTGTATCTTATTAGTGTATCTTGTATCCTCACAAGGTCAGTCTTTAAATGCAGACTATTTTCTTCGTCTAGTGGTCCTTAGTTTCTCCCTCGACAATGCTAACGATGTTTCAAGATATTATTCAGAACGAGTATATTCATCGAATTTGGTAAAATGTAGTTCTAACCAGCTGCCATCACTGATATAAACGAGGGGTCGCATAGGGCCTGATGCTGGAATGTCCATGTTAATATTGCCCTACTCTTATAAGGCCTGATGCTGTAGTGTCCATGATAATATTACCCTACTGTTATACGGCCTAATGCTGAAATGTCCATGTTAATGTTACCCTGCTTTTATAGGGCTTGATGCTAGAGTGTCCATGTCAATATTACCCTACTCTTATAGGGTCTGATGCTGGATAGTGTCCATGTTACTATTAACCTACAGTTATAGTG
>JAHWFP010161537.1:4736-21387 GCA_023313725.1 Lithobius niger | reverse complement strand
CTGATGCTGGAGTGTTCATGTTAATATTACCCTATTCTTAACAGGGCCTGATGCTGGAATATCCATGATAATATTACCCTACTGTTATAGGGCCTGATGCTGGATAGTCAATATTAATATTACCCTACTCTATATTTCATCAGTCATTCTTGGTCGAGACCCCATGCGGCCAGTTGTAGAAGAACGAGTGATCGTATCTACATCAGAGCCAACTTACATTAAAATTACACTTTGCAGATTTTTATCTACGAATACACCTTCAAATTTTCAAACGGCAATTAACCAATGGAAAGCCAGTAAACGACAGCCTCCAGCAAATCACGCCTTCGTAACACAGGTAAAACGAGCACCGGGCATTTTATCAGCTCTCAGTTTCCTCCGTCCATCTTGCTTACACGATCGACTCGTCTGGTATTCTGGCCTCTGCCACATAACAAAAGTATGAAGGAACTACATTTGGTGGGGCTAAACCAATTTTTAAACATAAGTGACGTATCCGAGTCAAGCGACGCATTATTTGGCTTTCCAGCGACGTGCACCTAATCTTTGGTTACCATGGCGACGAAGATCAGCCATGAGTGGTAATGTTCGTCCAACAACAATCGTCAGCTTTCACCGCGAGTCAGGCTGTTTTTCGGCAAGTTTATGACGGATCGTTGGGGAAACATACTAATCAGGAGACGGTATATTCTTGTTTCAAATGCAACTCGAGCGTAGTTTAAGAATTGATAAATGGTCTCAGCCACTCGTTATATTCCCAAGCTGATAACAACACCTAGTGCAAGCGCTCGGTATTTTTTAGATTCAGAATGCAACTCGAAGTTGAGGACATTTACCGATAAACTACGCCCTCATAATATTACTACTGATATATATGTATGAGAAATATCACTTCTTTGGTTGACCCAACCAAACCCCTATTGGTGAGCAGCAGGGTGGAAACGAGTTGAAGCGACGAGGAGTTCAATGTTGAAGCCAAAGCCGACTGCTGGGGACAAAATTAAGTTTCTCTCAACTCCATGACGTAGTTCTCGCGCAGGCCGAGACGTTAATGCCTCGATAAAATAAGAATAGAGCGATGTTGAATAAACCTACAGCTTCTCTCCCGGATGGACTTGTGACAAGAGGGATAAATACGAAGGGAAAGTTGTCACAGAGATATTTCTATGGCAATATCAGCTCCTGTTAAAACCGATTCCGTTAAAAGAATTGACTTGATAAATTGTGTTGCTATAAATATTCAAAAAGGACTTGTTAGGAATTGATTTGGTAATGCGAATTCCAACAAGTCAAGGTTTGGTTTGATTTTACTTGCGGCAGTGTATAGTATTTGAAAATAGACTGAACTGAATTGAAACAAAAATCTGGATTGAAATGTACTCAAATCACTTTCATTAACTTAATAGAATTGTGTAAAGTCAAATCCGAGGTCAAAACCTTATCAGATTTTCAGGCAAAACTTTAAAAGTGTTTAAAACTATTTTCGCTTAAATTATTTACCATAGGAACATAACTGAAGAAAATACTGCGTGAATCGTAGTATTTTAGATTTCAGCTTAAAGCTGGTTGAGAGCAACAGAAAATCATACGCTGCCGTGGCACCATCTAACGGCAGAAATATCGTTAACCTTTACAGTGTTAACTAGATGCACGAGGGCGTACACAATTTTCACTCAATTATTAAGGAGACATGTAGCTTGTTTGTTTCTCTTAAAAGAAATGGCGTTGTGCATTCCTTCACTTTGTACAAGCAAATACTAGATAGTACCAGATGGTGCTAGATTTTGCACAGTTTCATTCGGTGACCACCTGCCTTTAAGTGGACATGGAATGCATAATGAAACCAAGTGAAATTGCTCGAAGCCAAATTGCTGCAGGTGGAATGGTACGAATTTAATGGGTTATTTAAGTGGTCAACATTAAAATGGACTGAAACTGCCCAAACGAAATGGAGTAAGAATGGTGAGTTGAACTGGAACTACCCGAACTGAAATGAATTTTGCAATGCAAATAGAATCAGAATTCGCTTGTTACTTTACGCAATGAGTCTGGATTTAAAGTTAAGTGAATTGGAAGCTGCTAATGAACAAACTTTAACTGAATTCGTCACAATGGAACTGATTGAGAATCGAAGTTCAGGATGAAGAAAAACAAAAGAAAATTCAATGACTTTTTGTGTCCACCAATTTGAACTGAGATTTCCTTTGAATCGGAATTGGCGGCAGTTAGTACTTGTGGATTTGTTACAACACACGACGCCAGTGAATATGACAAGTGCCTTTAACTGCTTGTTAAAAATAGAAAATGGACCGATAGAAAACTATAATGCATATACTCAGTTCAAAGCATGACAGTAAAAAGTATAACGCATAAAATACGACAGAAGAATCTTATATTTCGGATGGAGGCAATACGTTTAACGTGTTAGCTTATTTTCGGAAAAAAATCTGGAAAAAAATATCACGTCATAGGGCCGCTATGTGCAAGTAGTGACGAGAAAGAAGAAGTTTTTACATTGCTGTTTAAGAATTAAATTTAACCTTTTGAAACAAAAAGAGGCCAACACGTTAAAGAACTGCTTCAAAATACAAGGTACTTTATCTCGTTTTATGCGTTGTGTATTTAGTGACACATTTTAACCCAAATGGACCCCACACCATTCCTGACAGAATTGAAAAATAACAAGATAAAGACCTAAATCTTATAGTGTATCGTGAATTTGTCCTTTCCTCAGGAAATAGGATGGCCATTTATTTCTTTATGCACTCTGGTTATATAAACGGGCTACCTTTTTCAGTTATTAGTGGGTCTAGTATGACGGTCCCAAATGTGAATGTTGTTTCTTTAAGCTTTGAGTGTCTTAAAAGTAAGGTCTTTCCACCCACCTTCCCCTGGATGCACCACTGAACCAGACGTAACCTAATATAACATCCCAGATCTTGGGGGTAGAGTGTAGTTTCCCCAGCTTGCTGTCCCCCTCCGCCCTTTCCTGGGAGTACCACTGACCCACACATAACCTAATCTAACAGAGCGTAGCCGAAGTACATGACTCTGTAAATATCGGTAAGAAACAAAAAGACCTGATGGTGACACAACTGAAAGACCCAAACTGCACACACTGCCTTGAAAATTATTATAGTCCCAGGACATTTTTTTGGGGGGGGGAGGGGGGGAGGGAGTTGCCCCACCTTACATCCTCCCCCACTCCGGTGTGCCACTGAACCGAACGAAACCAAACGTAACAACATAACCGAAGTACGTGGTTGTAAACGCAAAAAGATCGGTAAAAAGAAAAAAAAAGGCTGGTGGTGACATAACAACCCAAATTACATAAACTACCCTGGCAATTATTTTGTCCAAGTCTTTGAGAAGGGGGGGTTGGGGGGGGGGGAAAATTTTTCCCGGTTTGTTTCCCCCCCCCCCCCCACCCCCACTTTTACCCTGAATGCACCACTGAACCAAACGTAACGTATTCTAACATACCCCAGCTCTGGTGGGGAAGCAATTGCCACAGCTTGTTGGGTCTCTCCCCCCCCCCCCAAAAAAAAAAAACCTGGGTGCGCCAATGATTAAGAAACATGACCTAACATAACACAATGCAACCTATGTACGAGCCTGTGAACGTAAAAATTTTTTTTAAAGGGCTCGTGGTTACATAGCGACAGACCCAAATTACATATATGTCTAGGTTTACATAATCATACTTCCCCAACCGTGCGACAAATTTAAAGCCATTGGGAAAATAACTTCTAGATAAAGACGAATTACACGACCATTCGTGTCACCGTTTTTTTAAAGTACGCCATAGAATAAAATAAATGCACAGGTAGGTGCATTGAGTTTTTTCGATTTCATTTAGCGTCTCTCCCGCCATTGACATTTTCCCCTCACGGCTCCGAAATTAATTCATGTTAAACTGTAGCACATTTTGATAAACCTGTCAATTAGAACCCTGGCGTTCGAGATTCGTTTTGGCATCAAAACCAAAGCCAATCTTAACGCCACGGTTAGGACGCCTAACACGATCGCAGCAAAAATCGGCGCCATCTTGGGATAACTGCGACCGATATTTTCTGGCCATTGCGCATGCTCCGTACCCGTCTGCTTTTCGATTAACTTGGCCAAGGTTGTAAGAACGTGTATTGAAAGAGTATATTAGGAGAGCGACTTTCCTTCATTTCGGTGCATTTTGGTCATTTTGCGAGGTACTCTCTGACTGTAGCGCTATCTACAATCCATTGGTGAATCGTCAACTAAAAATCTAAAGCCCAAATCGAAACTTAAAAAGCGAAACTTCGTTCGTTCGTATTACATGACCATAAATGGCAAGCTACGCCGACACCTTATCCGATTACCAACCTCCATTCTGCAATCTCAGTAAGATGGCGAGATATTTATTTATTTATTTATTTAACAAACAATAAACTGCCAGTTTTCAAATGAAATGGGGCTGAAGCCAATTACAAAAAATAGAAAAATGCGTGGTTTTGGTAGCGAACAATATAATCCAATACAAATAGGAAGAAAAAAAATTAAATATATAAACAGTATAACGTTAACGATAATATAAACTTTCACACAGCAAAACCACACACAAATTGAAATAGGAAAATAAACAATATTTACACGTGACTAGAGAACATGATTTGACAACAATAATCAAAGTGTAGGTCCAATAAAATTGAGGATTTTTAATTTATCATACCAAAAACCAGAAATGAGGTACGATGTCTGAACGAACGAAACTTTTCATCACACGTTTGTTCCATTCAACAGAAAAGTTTACATTCCGTTCAATAAAAAAAAAAAGAAAAATGTTTGCTGCTCTTGTGTCTTTGTACGCCCTCCGTGCATACAGAAAAAAAAAACCGTAGTACGATTTTAATTCTGTGCGTAGTCATTAAAGCTCGGCGTTTTCCTTTCACTTGAAATGTGTCTAAAACGTTTTTTTGCTTCTCATTTTTTTTTCTTGTATCACTAACACTCGATGTAATTAAGCTACTTCGGGATATGGTGTGGGTTAAGAGCCCACACGAGAAATACAAACACCGACCCTCGACCTAGAGTGCACATGCACAGACGCAGCCCCCAAATAGCCTCCATTAGAGGAGGCGGCGCTTTCAATCTGGAAGCACAGCTCAGGCATAATGGCGGCTAAAGTGGGGGTGCATCAAACGACAAAACTTAATGGAAAGGGAAGGGCCACCAACATCTTTAAGTCCGATGGATTCAGTTTATTTAATTAAATTACCTACTATATGGCTGTAAAGGGAAATATTAACAAAATGATCACGTGTGTGTTCGGTGAAATTGGTACGCACACCCCTTCAGATCCTAGTTCGCCCCAGTTTCAGTTTATGATGTTACCAGCAGCGTAGCTACGTTAGGTAGTGCCGGTGGTAATTTAGCCTTTGGGGTCCCCCCTCTTTAATGTACAGGCTGTACCATAAAAAAGCACGAGAGACGTTCATACTTTTTTCTGATTTTGTTTATTTTTTTTATAGGGCTAGTGAAAACAGTGACCAATTTTTTCATATTCCAGCCAAGTGGTCCCAATTTTCACTTTTTTTGAAAAAAAAAAACTTGGCAAAACGTTTGGCCGCTAGAGACATTTTTCAGCTCGTACTTTTTTTATGTGCCACTATATTTTTTTAAAGATTGGGGGATGGACGGACGGGGAGGCTGGAAATTCATGTTTTAAATACAGTTTATATCAAATTAAACAAAACTAGTGTACTAGAAAAGAGCTATTTTTTTTAATCTAATTTTTTCTTTCCGGGGCCCGCTGAAGCGGGGGGGGGGGTGACATTCTGCCACCCTTGTCACCCTGTAGCTACGCTGCTTGATGTTACGAGAAGGCAAGAAATTAGACTTTAAAGTTTGCGAACATTTTAAGACAGTTGGAGAGTGCTTCCGTCTAAAAAGGTGGTAAAAAGGCATTCTAACGTAGCCTATATTAAAAGGCAAATTGTAGTAACTACACAAAAATACTTATACATGCAATAATAAATGTATACGCATTAGTATCTCATCGCGTCAATCTATATATTAAGCTTAGGCCAAATCATACGCGGCACGCGAGAGAGATGAGATAAGAAAATGCAAAACCACCATAAACAGCCGTATTCCAAAAATCCACTCAAGGGTGAGTGGGCAAATGTGAGTGCAAACATGTAAGGTAAGGGTCAACAATTTTAGTGCAGCCACACAAGCGAATGTGAGTGTCTTAACATCTGAGGGTATTTCTATACATGCGTTTTGACCCTTACACTCACATTTAGCCCCACTCACACTTGAGTGGATTTCTGGAATATGCCTCTTAAGACAGTCAATGAAAACGGTGAAAACGGCCCTAAAGGTGAACTGCAGACAACGCCTGATGCAAGAGGCTGATAAGCCGTATATACTTTTCTTAGGCCAGGGATGAGAAGCTAAGGGTGTAATGCAGACATTGACTTCTACAGGGGGCTGCTAAGGGTTGCCGTTAGCACATGGCACGTTTATATGAGGACAATACCAAACTCCGCAAGTCGATGTGACATAATAGCACAACTTAATACCAGCAAATATAAATTCAGTAACAGCTCAATATTTAATTTCAACTGGAAACATCCTGGCTCCCTACTAGAACCCGCAGGGTACAGCTAGTTGTTTTACAAAGTACTTGTAAGCAAAAACCCAGCTCGTGTCATGAAAAAAGCGTACTATGCTCACCAACGTGTGCTCTCATTGCAACTTTTGAGTTATACTTGGGTTGTCAAAGGGGTTGCTAAGCATTTTTAAGTAACCACCAGTCGATATATGCATTTAGTATTTTTGTACTTAGTCAAGTGGCTTGTAACCTTATTTTAGCGTAGTGGGGATGTTCTGCGTGGCAACAAGCTCTACCATTTGTTAATTACGTTTACATAAAATCCTAGCGAAAGAAAACTGCTGGCCCACCTCCTTTAGTAGGTGGATTCAACAACAAAAAAATCTCGAAGAGTCGACCCCAGCAAAAATTGATCATGGTCAGCCATGGTTAAACACGGGTAGTTTATGGGTAAACATGGTTAAACCATGGGTGGTACCAATTTACACTTGGTTAAACCTCGTTCAAAACCATGGTCACTAGTTACCATGGTAACGGGACACTTTCACCATGTTTCTATCTTTGGATAACAATGGTTGGTCCCAATTTACTATTGGTTTAACAATGGCATACCATGATCATAAACAGTGGTTTAACCTTGGAACATTTTTGCTGGGGGATGCGTTCAACGGTTTCATTAGTGACGTCACGCTGAAGAATCAAAAAATTAATCAAGCTTTTGCGAGCAATTTTGATGAGTTGTGACGATAGCGGTGAGCTGTTCGGTTAAGATCTTAGAGAAGATTTTATATATATTTATCACTTATCACTGTATCACTTATGAGTATCACCAAGAGTGAGATAGGTGGATAGGTGGTATCACTCATATATATGAGTATATACGAGTATAAAATCAAGCTCAACGCAGGCAATATTTTCTGTTTTCTTTTAGCTTGCTGAAGATAGATCGGTTTTGAGCTTGTTACTTTATGAGTATGATGATTCCGTAAATCCTGGGCCCATAGCCAGAACAGAATTCAAAGGAAGAACTAAAATAAATAGCCTTTGAATTGTTAGAACTACATGTCCAACTAGAAGACTAAAGGCTTATGTCGTCAGCATTTGGAACGAATAAGGTTGAGACATCAGTACTAACAATTTGGGAGCACGTTCAAGTGTTCCTTGGGACTATTGAAGAACTTGAAAGTTATGAAAAGCACTGGGCGTCAAAAGTCGGGATTTTCTTTCCCCTAATAGGTGCAGACCTCTGAAACATTTAGAGGTGACCAGGTGATGTCTCCAGCTCAGTGCACACCGAATTTGACGTGTCTAAGACGCTTGGTTGGCGACTGGCGAACTTGAAACCTATATATAAGTCAGTTCAAAAAAGGCGGGTCAAAACGGCGGGCAGCACTACGTGAAAATATTGACAAGCATTCACGGGCGAAAACTCGCGAGTGGCACGGGATCTCGTGCTGTCCTTTAAGTGCTCACCCAATCCATGTAGCGTCACCTAACTCTGACGCATGAAGAAATTCCAGGATTATTCCGAAATTCAGGCCATTTTCTCACATACTTTGAGAAAGTTTTTAACCATGCGCAATGGCTGTTTGCCGTGACGTCACCACGAGTTAGCCAATGACGAACGAGAACAATGGCTGTTTGGCCGTCTGATTGGGCTGTCCCAGTCACGTGATATGCACGTCACAGCAAACAGCCATGGCGTGTGATATAAGAAACCTTTACGTTTTTCGCGGTGTGTAAAGCCGTTCAAAATAGTTTAATACAACAAAAGTGGCACACGAATCCATATTTTACTCCATCCACGTTTTAATAAAAGTCCATGAAATAAAAGGTCTACTTTATTAAATTAACACCAGTCCGGAATTTCGAGAAACTCATCATAATTATTCATTGTTCTTCAAACGAATTTCGAAAAATACAAAAAGAATTAAACCGAACAATAGAAAAAGAAAAAAAAAGAAAAAACCGAGTAAGTACGTTCGGAAGCAATTCAGTCGAAAACAAAAAATGCGGGATGGTAGGGGAAGATCGTTAGTAGCTGCCAACAGAATTAAGGTCCCAAAAAAGACGAGTAAGCACTTAATCGCGTAAACGGATGAAGTAGAATCAAATAAAGGGGGCAAAACTACATTCCCAAGAAAGCAAGAAGATTTGGGCAATTAAGCCCGCACAGACAGGGAACACTTTTTATTTTCTGTTGCGATTCTTTTCTTCTTTTTAACAAAGAAAGAAAAACTTCCAGCAAAAAACAAGAAAAGAAGAGCACAAAAATAATTACTTAACAAGAAAAGTAGCACAAAGTTGCCACAGTATTAAAGAATAAAAATATTTCACCTAAGCAGGGCTTAAGCCTACACGTTTCGAGAAAAAAAACGCAATTTAATAATTAACTTTTCCCTAAGTAAAAAAAAAAAAAAAAAAAGACGTACTAAAACTAAGGAACGCAGTTAATCTTACTTTCAACTTACAAGACGTCTCGTGCTTTTCTTTCAACAATTAGGAAAAGGAAAAAAGGAAGTGTAATGCATTCGCTTTTAGTCATTTTCGTACTAAAGGAGAAGCAAATGACCTTGTAGATAATAATGACAGAATAACCACGTAAAAAGAGAACGTTAAGAATTAATTATATATTCCTAATTTCCTATCTGTTCTTGCATTTCAACTTAAATGGTAAGTGTGCTTTAAATGCATAAACCTTTCTTTTATTTATTGCAAACCAATGCATTTAGTTCAATTTATGTTTAATTTACTTTGAATACATTTTTTGGGGTCTTACATGTCATGCATGAAACACACTGCTTTTGATTGAACCGGATATCTCCGAACTTTACTCGACGTCTAGTTTGCGGAGAAGCAAACCCAGGGATTCGAACAGGTACACTTCCAATTATAGCAAGATAAGATGCCATAGTCGCTGACGGAACCTATAGCCCAAAACCCTGGTCGGCAATACTTAGCCAGTCATTGGCAGGATCAATTTTCGGAACCTTGGAAGATTTCTGCTACCATTCTACCACAATAACCAGACACTAATCTGTAAATGTTTAATAATAACGTGTGAGCGGTTTTATTTTTAAAAGAGACAAGACACGAGGCTAAAGACGAATTTACGATAAGTTTTCAGGAGGTTCGTTTAGAAGAGTATTTTTCTTCATACTTTTTTTAATTTCCACACAGTTCGTTGTAAAATCGTTTCATCCATTTAATTTAATCACTGTTTCTAAAAGCGCTGCAAATCATCTGTGGAATAATACATGACGCTGTAATGTTGCATTGCGGCGATTGTCAAACTTATCACCCAATTCTAATCCGTACATACGAGCTAGGGGCTGGACTTTCGAGCACTTCTCTCACCTAAATAGATTTGGTTGAAAATTGAAACATGGTCCGCTTATCTCCTGGACACTTCCATGTTACAAGTAAAGTTTCGCATCGATCGATCCTCGGAATTCGCAAAACGCAAGGCGGGCGGAGTTAGTGTAATTTCAGTGTATCACTTATTTTTCGACCATGGATATTAATAAAATTTGGTGAAGAAAATTGGGTGAAGAAAGGCAGCGCAATTCAAGTTAAAATCAATAAAAATCCCAAAAATGTGCACAAACAAGTAAAAAGACACAACGTTTCGAGGATATCATGCACCCCATTTTCAAGTGCAAATTAAATCAGCTGAAAAGCATCCTACAACAAACAAAGTTAAAAACTCTTGAAAAATTATGCTATATGCAAGGCACAAGATGCTAAAAATTTTCTAAAAACTTTTGTAAAAACCCTAAGCCTTCCTGGTCGGAACAGATCAGCTACCCTGTTCCGAACAGGAAGACTTAGGGTTTTTACAAGAGTTTTTAGAAAATTGTTAGCAACCTGTGCCTTGCATTGAACTTTGTTTGTTGTAGGATGCTTTTCAGATGATTTAATTTGCACTTGAAAACAGAGAGCATGATATCCCCGAAACGTTGTGTCTTTTGCTTCTTTGTGCACATTTTTGGGCTTTTTATTGATTTTATTGATTCTATTGATATTCTTAGAAACGTTCGAATGTCGACTTAACACAGTTCGACAATGTCGGCAACACAGCTGCCAGGGCTTCTGCTGATTAAATAATTAAAATAGCAAACAAATAAACAAACTAAACGAACTTTGTATTTAACAACCATTAAAGGACATGCCGTAGTAACAGCTATAACCCCCACCCCCTCCGATACCCACCCCAATCCGGAATATTGATCGAATGATTTTACTGCACTCGATTCTATGGCATCCAATCCGGGTAATTTGGGATTTTTACTGAATGTCGGATTTATTTCAATTGATTTTTACAAAATAAAAAAAAAACGCACAAATGCTAAGAGTTTTACTATTTTCAGTGTGTTAAGTAAGACACACGTAAAACATAAAATGTGATCACGTGCATGTTGAGAATTTCATTTCTGAATATTTGCTCCGTGATGCGTTGACTATTGTTCGTAAGCGGTATCGTTGTGGGCCTCCGAGTCACCAACGACGAATACACGACATCGTCAATGATTCCTCCTCATCCCCCCCCCCCCCTTTATACAACCATACGTTTTTTTTTAATTGAATGCGTGTTTAGTAGTATGGTTATTGGGATGTAGAAATTGAGTTACTTTTACATTAGTTTTGATGCCGTTACCTGGAGGTACCTGGTATCTGAACAATTGTTCATTCGATTTTTTTTTTTAATAGTTTGGAACATACAATTTTTATTAACATGGTATTAAAAATATAAATTTAGGCTAAATAATGTAAGTTATTTTTATACGAATCTTTATTATAATATCGGAGGCCGGCTAAAAGGAAAAGGAAAGCCTAAAGGAAAACCACTTCTCCCCTCCTCGCGCCCGCATTGAAAATGTACTCTCCCACTCTACCTGCAGCCAAAAAGGAGCCAGGCATGAGTGGTCGATCAATCTGACAAGTCGTCGGGAAGAGTGCCGGGAAAATGTCCCGGGAAATGTGACCGGCCCCATGCATAGCACGGGCTTCCTCTAGTTGACTATATTTTTAATCTAAAGAAAATGTGGTGACCTGCAAGTGATCCGCTACAAACGAGGTCCCAATTGATTTGGATGGTGGATCTCATTCATCGTTAGGTTTTGTTGTTTTAGATTTGTTAATACTTCGAAAATGGAGTCGAATTGTAGATCTATGCTCCGAAATATAAAAAAAACAATCGTTTTGATCCATTTATTGCGTAGAGTAGAGCGGTTTTTTACACAATTATTTTTTAAATTGATCAAATACCTAATATGATCTTTCTGAATACTTTAAATGGGGAAAAGAGTTCTTTCTTGTGTTATTTTTTTTATTGTATTTTTTGGCACACGCAATCTCCCAAAAAAACTCGATGCGCCCACAAAAATCCTAAAAACTCGTTGTCACAACGCAAAATCAATAACCCGTCCCCGCAAACATGAGAACGCCAACTTTCTGGGAAACAGCATTAAACGGCTTTGGGAATAAAACTAAAGTTGGAAAAAAAAAACCAGAAGGCATGGAAAGCGTGCCCCACGAGGGAGGCCAAATTCGGAGCTTAATTGGGCAACAACGCGGCACTTCACTTGCTTTTATTTTTTTTATTTTGTTATCTTTCATTTCTTTTATCGAATAAAAATACAAAATGAAGAAAAGATTTTGTTCCCGTACAAAAGCTAAGCCACGTTAGAAAGACAAGAAAGACAAGAAATAAAACTAAAGAAACGAAAAAACCAAGGGGGAAAAAACCGATGCAATATTCTGTTTACGACAAAACCCAAACCTAATAATGAGGATTTTGCACGAACAACGCGAAAGGAGAGCAAACCAAGGTTTGGACAAAAATAATTTTGACACCGACTCATTCGACGCAGGGAACTTTCGTGGAAGTTGTTACTTTATTTAGCAATTCTCAAAACTAATTAAATATTAATAATGAAAGGAGAAGAAAAAGGCAGGCTGTAAAGCGGAATAGCGCACCAAATTAATTAAAAGACACGCTGCCGGGAGAAAGAGGCTTTGCGATAAACCGATCCACAAAAATCCTCGTTTTTAATTACTGTTAATTTAGTGTTCTCCGGGAAGAAACACTTGTACAATTATGTTGCGACGGCCAGTCCCGCTACAATTTATGCTTTAAAGTTGGAATCTTAAAAGCACCCAGAGTGGACCCAATTAAAGGAGATTAAAAAAAAAGACACAACGGTATTAACTTTGCGAACTCCAGCAATTCTAAAAATGCCGCGTGGCGTACTACTTTGAACTGTATACGAGACATATCAACAACAATAATTACGCACAACTCAACAGTCATTTCTCAACCTCAGTTAGCAAATATTCGTAGAACCTCTTCCACTGATATTATTAATTGTGAACCGCAACGAAGAGAAGCCTCCCCTTGCCCCCGCGAAAAACGTAGGGGCATATATTTACGCAACGACTCGCGTCTGCATTCTCGCAGCTAGAAGCTAGAAATTATCAGATATCCCAACATGGTGGCGGTTTTATATCTGCCACCTCGCAACGAAAACAGCCATAACGTGAATTCAGAAAGGTTTAGGAAAATAGTTTCGTCTTGAGGAATTCTTTATATTATTGTCACGGATTATAAGACTGCAACTATTTACTAAAACGATGTCAGGCTTAGCTAAGCCAGGAAGCGTGGTTACCATGGCAGCGACACCTTTGCCATCGCGATTAAATTCTAGTAGCGAGAATGTGAAGGCGGGTCGTTGGGTAAACGTGCCCTAAACCAGGGCCTAAAGAAAGTGAACGAGTTGAGGTCCACAAATGCCACCAGTGGAGAGATTCACCGAAAATTGGCTAATTCAACTGAAATTGAAAACCGACCCTTCAACTGCGTGTATAATTATTATTGATATGAAATCCAGAAACTTGGTGTTTATTTGAAGAACGTAATTCCAACCAAACCTTACAGTGACGGTCAGTGAAAATTGCTATGTGGAAGGTAACAAGAAGTGGATCTGAAAATCTTACACCTCCGAAGGATTGAGCAGCCTTCGTTTTGAATATATGTTTGTTGTTGGCTGGTATTACTAAATGCATCATAACCAGCGGCCCAGCTGGCATTTCGACTGTCCGTATTTCACTGGTGGTAAAGGTACAGGATCACAGACCATTGCATGGTTCGCACATACAGTGGAGCACACTGAAAAAATATATATATACTTCATGCTGCAGTGGCAGAAGTCGATCCAAATTAAAATTAGAATATCATGGTGGACTAAATTTCAGGACATTTATTCAAATGTTCTAAAAAATTGTAGCATCATTTCAGCCTCGAGTTTCAATTAGGTAGGTTATGAAGCTGACATAAAATGTTCCTTTTACAATGCCATTTTGATTTTGGTAGTTGTTTTCGTTTACTTAGCTGAAACGGTGGTTCCCAAATTGTTTTCCACGCCAACTGAGTATTTCATTTTTTACATTTTCCAATTTGCTACGAACTTCATTTAGTTTTTCAGTACCAGTATTAATCATTATTTGCGCAACTTTAAAATGTAGCACTAATTCAATTTGTAATTTTCGTCACATACTGCACGAAACAGCGGGATCCACCATTCAAAACACGTAAAGGCCTAAAGTTAGCAATATAAGCGATGGCCGTGTGACAATCGGCTATCAAGTAGTGCGATAGGATACAAGTCCATGAAGGCAGGTAGTGGTGTCTGACTGACTAAACGCGTTGCTTAGCAACTGCCAAGATCGATGCAGGAGCATTCTCCCTAATTTCGTGAACCACACAGTGCTAGCGCTTTATCGTATATTACCGTATTTATTATGCCGGTAAAAATTTCGTGTTATTACGTGCGATTAATTTTAGAATTTCGATAAATTTCAGGACATTATGTGAAAAATAAGAACATTTCAGGAATATCAGGACAACTTCTACCTCTGCATACTGAAAAAAATAGACGCTTCGTAGTGGAAAAATACGTACGCTACTTCATACTGAAAATATTTTTTTTACTGGACAATTACGGAAACAATTTTTTACTGGAAAATTATGGAAAATCCGTGCTACCCTAGTCTAATGTTGCTTTCGGTATTTCAAGACTTGGTGGTTTGACGCACTCTCAGCCGTAGCCATGGTCTTTTACATGCCACAATTGACAAGAGCACGAGGCATCACAGGGTCCTTCGCTTTCCGAAAACTCCAGGGATGGATGAATGAGGTCAGGATCGAACCCAGAACCTCTGACACATGAGAGAATCGTACTAACCATCATGCCATATTGCCCATAAAGACTCTCTTGAAAAAGAGACGTGTTTCAAGACTTGAAAAACGTGAAAAATATACTGCTCATCACAGTACTTTTTAAAGTCATGTGCCACCCATCCATCACATTTCACAAACGCTTCGTTTACTTCGACTAAGCGGTTGGACATATTTTTTGTGCTATTCGGCAGTTACTGGAAATCACTGGGAAATTGAAGTACCTCACTTGAAAATACAAACAAAAATAAAATAAATTTTTCGTTGTAGGAAGCCTGCCATTTAATAGCAGACGTTGTTTTTCTTGCATATTAATTGCATTCATGCCATTGCAGAGGTATACGGAAACCAGTCATTACCCTGATTACAGCAGCCCTCAGGTGATTACCGAGAAAGGTTGAACAGCAGGCACTTCCTTAAAGACTAGAGAGGGAGCCCCTCGATGACGTAATTGGGGTCGATTCGGTTCACAGTCGGAGCAGATGTCATCTCTTGCTTCCTTGGAGTATTAGTGCCCTCATAAACAGCCTCAGGCTGAATTGCCATAGCCCCCATAAAAACGTTCAAATAACAATAATTGTCTTTCGCGATAAAGAACGTTTGGCGTTGGCATTGACGTTGGCGTATCTATGCGAGACGGTTCTGCGATATTCCGTCAAACCAGAAATAGTTCAATGAAATAATTTCAAGGTTCAGGGACTTTTTAAGAGTTTGCAAGTACCACATTTCGCGAAATTCAAGTATCCAAGACTGAGATACGGCAAAAGTCCCTGACGAAATCCAGACCTCTTAGCCTACACACTGCTGTTATTTTAATTCCACGTTGCAATACTTACAAAGTAAGAGCGTGTTTATGCAGCGACTCGCCTTTGCATTCTCGCAGCTACAACTCAATCGCGGTGGCAAAGGTGACATTACCATGGTAACAACGCTAAATGGATTAGCTAAATCCGACATCGTTTGAGTAAATACTTACAGTCTTATAATTCGTGCCAATAATATAAAGAATGCCTCACGACGAAACAATTTTCCCAAACGCTTCTGAACTCACGTTATTTGCTGTTTCCGTTGCGAGGCGGCAGACATAAAACCGCCGCCATGTTGGAATTTGAGGTGATTTCTAGCTTCTAGCTGCGAGAATGCAAAAGCGAGTGGTTTCGTAAACGTGCCCTTACAAAGGCTTCACTAAAACTAGAAGAACGAGTCGTACGGAGCCAATTATGTTCTTTTTTTTTCAATTTAATTCTTGATTTAAATAAAATTTTACAGAGAGCAAAACCACTGGACATGGAAAAAAATTCCTGTCAATGCTACATTATGCCTGAACTATTGCTCAGTGAGGCATTCAACAATACATTTTAAAAAATGAGGACTGTGATTATCGAACACTGCTGCAAATCCGGTCAATCTTGTATAAATGGTTATTTTTTGTGTAATGGTGGCCATATTAGTGAAGGGTGAATCCTTTTAAATAATTGAGATGCGAGTCCGTTGATTTGTCCAAGTTACTTGCGTTAGAATTATCAAATCAACTTTTAACTTGCTACGTAGGTCACAGAATCTCTACGGAGTTAGCTAGAAAATGTCGAATCGGTTAATTGCTCCGAGATATATCCCATCTCTAAGAAATTAAATGAAGAAGTTAAACTAGTTTCACCTTTATCAGACTGGCGACAACAACGTTGTTATACAACACTGGTTAATACGCATTACACCGACGTACGAAAGCCAACCAACTTGTCCGTATTTGCTACATACATTCCAAAATTAATGTTCAGAACAGGGTAAATCAGAGGCGTACGCAAGGGGGGGGGGGCACAAGG
>JAHWFP010161536.1:0-26047 GCA_023313725.1 Lithobius niger | reverse complement strand
CCAATGACACGCGTTTATGCATACGGCCGGGATGAGACGGGGCTGAATTCTAGGATGTTGTGGTGCAGGGACCATTGATTATGCATACTTTTGGTAGGGTCGGTCCATTCATTAGTACGAGGAGCCTGAGAAACAGTGCGAGAGTTTCGCGAGATGCGTCGACAAGACAGCAGCCATTAAAAAAAAAAAAAACTTAAATGCGTTCTGACGTCACTGCCGTGGTTCGTGTCATTTTTACAGATTCTTGCATCTCATTGACTGTTTATTTTACTCTGCCGGTTCGGTGAATGGATACAAAGCTGGACTAACAACTAATTAAGACGTATTAAACGTGAACCGGACCGTAAGTAGTTCCGTCAATGCGACAGAAAATACGCAACGTTTGTTGTACCGTGTCAACAGACGGACATCACCATCGCAAGATGACATCGTAAAAATTTTGGTTTCGAAGCAATGACATCATCAACTGTGGTACCTTGGGTCGTCACGATCGTGAGCACGACCGGAAATAACTCTGCTGTAGATCTGACGCGTTGCACTGAGTGGACCGGCCCAACAGTCGAACGTTCATGGTGTGGTGTATCTTTACCAGGACCATAGCTCGGATTAGCAGGGTAGTGCCAATGAAACGATAATTTTGTCAGATGTGCATAGATTAAACGAAACTCAGCAATTTTAAAAATGTTTTTAAAAAGTTGGGGATGTTCCACAGCGGCTCCACAGCGGCTCTAAGCGTCAGAAAATCACTGATTTTCGAGGTTTCTGGATAGGAACTTATCTCAAATTTGCAGCGCTCGAATTAAACGGTCGTCATCAAGAAAAAAAAAAGGCCTGGGGAATCGTTTTACCGTATTTTAAGCCTACAAACAATTATTACGATATTAAAAGGGAATACCTAAACACGGTAATACCGCTATCCCCAAGGCAATTGTCTTAATCGGCGGCCAATTCTGGCTAAATTCCACCGCAACATCTCCACAAAACTACTGGTTTTCTGGCGTGGGACCTCTTTCGTTATTGTTCTCCGGGAATGCAACGAGAAACGCTACAATCCTGAACTTTACCGTACATTTATAACTGGAATTGGTTTCACAATACATGTTCTGCGGCCTGCATATACGGAGAAGGATGGCAGAATCGGCTGCTCACCCTCTATACCACACGCCATGGCTGTTTGCTGTGACGTGCATATCACGTGACTGGGCTAGTCCAATCAGACGGCCAAACAGCCGTTGTTCTCGTTCGTCATTGGCTAACTCATGGTGACGTCACGGCAAACAGTTATTGCGCATGGTTTAATCAAACTCTGCACTGAGCAAGGAAAATTCCCCCCCAATTGTAGGGTGGCTTTTCTGCTAATCAATGTTTATAAGCTCAAAGGTTTTACCCTGACGGTTCGCACAACGTTACTATCTCATGTGTCAAGAGTTCCCACGTTCGAGTCTGACCTCAGCCACCCTTTGGTATTTTTATTTATTTTTTTTTTAGCACTACCCAAAAGACAATTAGTTGTTGTTGTCATGGTGGTTTGTTATTTATTTTTTACCTGATTTAACATGATTTTTAACTCGATTTGCGATATTTATATAAAATCGGAAATCAGAAAACCAAGTTTCACTTTTATAAATTTCGCTTTCAGTTTCGCCTTAGCGGTAATGTCCATGTAACGAAGCTATTAGTCTTTTTTTTTTTTCGATTTTTTTTTATTTGTATTTGTATTTATTTTCGTGATTATTTTTATGGGAAAACATATTTTTCCTTAAAGGTATTGAAAAACAAAATTGCTAGATGTTTTCTAGGGAGGGAAGCGCCGTGATTTCGGGGGCAAATACTTGCTGGCATTTGGCAACGCTAAAAAATAGGGCCAGGAATTGAGATAAATAAATGAGATAAATAATCTTGTTACACTAAAATATTCCTTTTAAACGTGGGAAGGGCATTTCATGATTTTTATTTTTTTTTACCAGTTTCGTCCTATGATTTGCCAATTCGACATCGCCTTCCTTTAAATACAATCTCTCCTCCACCTGCTCATCTCGGCAGGAGCGTCATAAAAATCAAAGATGGCGTTTTTATGCAAATGGCGCAATCCTCTTAATCGAATGAGTTGGTTGGTGGCAAGTCAGCGAGAAAGAGCGAGAGCGCGCGCGAGAGTGACGCATCGCGCTGGCAGCTGCTGCCTAACTGACGGAGAGATCATTTCGGAGGTTTAGGGGAGGGAGGGTAGATGGATGAATCCATTATTTTTAATGCCGACTTGGTTCATAAGGCGATGGTACGGGTTTTTTTTTATTTTTAGAGTTGTAGGGAGTTAAACTGGCCTTTTGCCCCCGTGCTGGTTCGTCGCGATATGCAAATAGACTGATCATGAAGCGGCGTGGAAGGGTTGAGATTTCCAGTGATTTTTCTCCCCTCCCCCCATCCACGACTAATCCCCCCCCCCCCCCCCCCGAGTTTTGATTTCTCTGGTCATCAAAGCAAGAGATGATTTAATTTGGTAAATGTGCATTATCGGTGATGAGAGATTGTCGCGTTGATTCAATGGTGGGGAGAGGGCTTTCGATCACAGAATTGGAAATTTGATTGCGTATAGGAAGAGTGGGGTGGGGGGGGATGAGTCGGAATTCATATGTCGATGTACGTACGTGTCGTAGCATTCAAATTGGTGTTTTTAGCAGGATGCCCTAGGGATCATTTGAGTTTGTCTTTCTGTCAGTCTCCTTTTCCGCCCGGGGGCCATTATTCTGTCCCATTCTTTTAACCTTTTCCAACCTTATTCTTGCGTGATGGCGGATTTGACCTTGTGTGATTTTTCGTATTACGTTAGCTTTCGATTTGTTTTCTCACCTTGTGAAGCCTACATTTGTAGAGAGCTTGTTTACATTGGGGCGCCGAAATTGTATCGAGACGGAATCACTTGAATTCTGGGATTTTCTTAAATACTGACCCGTGTGTGGGACCCGGAATTGCAGTAATTCCGGATTCTTAATTTGCTTTAAAAGTGTCTGAAATAATACGGAATTGTGGTAACACGGATAAATAATACCATAAATAACAACTCGGCCTCGCTCGCGCTATCGTGCTCGCTGCGGCTATACATATAACATCAGAAACCGCAGCCATATTATTGTCAAATTAGACAAGAGTTAGGGAGACATAGGGCCTTAGGGCTTCGGGCAGATGACCAGGAGTGGTTAACGCTCGTTAAACCCTTTAGAGTTAGGGTAAATCCGTGTTACTACAATTCAGGATTATTTCAAACACTTTTACAGCAAATTGAGAAACCGAGTTACTGTAATTCCGGCTCCCACACGCCGGGTCAGTATTTAACGAAATCCCAGAATTAATGTGTCCCGTGTCAATGCAAGTCCACGCCCCCTGTACGTTTGCCGATCCTCGATATCGAGCTGCCGATACGCATACCGATTCTGTCGCTCTCCAGTTCTCAACAATGATTGTAGCATCATTCAATCAAGACGAAGAAAGATGATTATCATCCCTTGTTTTTAGCAATGAAACCCTGTTATGTTTGATATTTTATGAGCAATCAAGTAACGCCACGTGTTGGATGAATTTTTGGCTTGTATTTTTAGCGTTTAACTTCATTTCCCTCCCAACCGACCCATTTCAGCATCAATCGCCATTTTTAGATGCCTTTTAGGCCTTTTCATTAGAACATTACCCCTTAACCCTAGTCCCAACTTAAACTCAAACCAATATTTTGTGCAAATCTTACATTAGCTGCGTGCTGTTCGGTAAAGCTTGTATTTTATTAATTACCATTTCGACGTGAATTCAGTACTTTGGGCTTTTAGTCAAATCCAAACCGATCACAACTTTCATTCCTCTTGCTTCCTTGTGAGACCCGAACCCACAATTCAGGCGAGATTAAATACACTGTTATGGATCTGAAGCACTTTTAGGGTAACATTACTCGCCATAGGTTTATAGAAGCTTGAGCGTTATTGTTTTGGATCAAAATCTCATCCCCATTTTAGCTTCCACCATTCTAAAATTCCCGATTCCCCCTTTCGCCCCCGTCAGTCATGTTGTGAACCGCACAAGGTAAGCCCCGAATCCAAATTCGTACCGTAAAAAAAAAAGCTCAGTTGTTATCAGTAGCTCTTGGTCATAATGTGCAACAATCTTCATAGCGGATTTCTTCTTTATTTACTACTTGCATTATTTCTAGTGTGGAGGCCAAGAAGCAAAGTTGCTTTCCCTCCTTGTATGTATGTTTGTGATCTTTAGGTCACCACTGAGAAAGATTGAACAGCTACTTAGCTCGGCTGGAGCCTGTAGCCTGTACCCGCCCTGATAGCGCAGTGGTTAGAGCGCTTGGCTAGTAAACGGGAAGTTGTGGGTTCGAGTCCCAGTCGGGGCAGTTGTCTTTTCTTTCTTTCTCAGATTAGTGTATTGTGTGTCCTCACAAGGACAGTTTTTAATGCAGACTGCTTTCTTAAAGGGTTAAAGGGTTTAGCGAGCTTGCTTCGTTTATCAGTAACAATCGCTTACAGCTGCAGCAAACCTTCGTATCAGTAACAATTGTTCATATCGGTAACAATCCTTTACAATAAAACTTTCATATCAGTAACAATCAGCAGGATTTGTTCGTATCAGCCCACCGCACTTTTGGCAGCTCCCTTACGAATGGTGCGTGCACGTATTTGTTTGTTCTTACGTTTTTACTATTTAACTAAGGTATAGTGAAGCCTAATCATACCTGCTTCGAAATATTCATCCGTTCAATGCTTCAAAAGTGATTTTTCCAGGTTTTCCGGATCAATACTGATACTTCTCCCGGATTTTTTTTTGATCGAAGGAAGGTGCAGTACAGGATTTAAACATTTTTTTTCACATTTCACTCAAATCGCAATAAGTGTATTGCATTGTTTCGCTAATCAAAAATTGCACTGCCCTAATTGGTAAAGAGTAGGAAAAGGCCACAATCTGAACAAAACTAGAAACACACATATTGTGTGCGCGGTGTATCTTGAGTCCTGCAAGTATTTTGTGAGCGGCTACGTCTTCCTGGATGGGCTGGCTTTAATCGATGGCCGCCATTGATTTTGTAACCATCTTGGATATTAACAAGGCACTCTGCTACTGAAAACGTACAATCGATTATCTGTGTTCGTTGTGCGGAGAACTCAAGGTAGGCCGCGGACACTATTGGCCCACATTACTTAGGCTTAAGGAGTTTTCACTTTATCAGAAATGAAACAAAAAGGACATGAATTGAATTGAAATAGAGTGAAAGTTTTCGAAGTAGAAAATTAAATGCGAATTAGCTATTTCTTTTAGGTGAAAGAGATTTTCCGGAAACTGTTCAAATTCTCTGATTTTCCCCTGAATTTTCCAGACTTGATAAATTCCCTGAATTTTCTCGGTTTTCCCGGTTTTTTCCAGGTAGAACGCCACGCTCATGAAGCCGAATTATTAACGCTAATCTGATAAGTAGCCTGCGAGTCCGGCACGGGACAAACAGACAAACGTCAAATAACACGCCTGCTCACTTCCCTGCATAAAGTACGTGCTTCCTGAAGTTTCTGGACTATACATCCCTATCAAAAAAAAAAAAAAAAATTCTACCAACACACTGCGATTCTTAATTACGTCCAAGCATATAAGCAAGGATAAATCTCAATCCTCTCGTCTCCTGGTACACCTAATTACACGCAAGCTCGACTTGCACAAAACCGTCCACTCTCGTCAAGGCAAATAGGGAAGCAATTCACTTTCTCGTAACCATCCATGTTCCTTTCATTCTGTCCCATCCCATTCGCTTCGCTCTCCTTTTCCATTCATTTATTCCTATTTCCATCCGCTTCTTGTTTCTTTTTTTTTTCCCTTCTCTTCTTTGTCCGCTTTTCAAAAAGCTCCGCCTTGAATTGAGTACTACAGCTTCCCTGCCATACTCTATTCTATCTCAATGTTAGCGAACGTATAGGCAGAACAGCGGGGCGCGTATGCTGGTTCGCCCGCAGTAAAGAGAGTGGTTGAGGGGCTGAAGGGGGGGGGGGGGTCTTGTAGCGTGCCTAATGCACTTCTCAATGTCCGCCTCTCTGTTCAGCAAAGACCCTTCCCCTCCCCAATCACAAGACATTTATGCGTCTATCTGTTCTCATTAAGGTCACCGTTGCTCGTATCTCTGTCAGACTCTGGCCTTGACTCGCTGGTCTGGGATACTGTTGCTAAGACCACAGAAGAAATGGGGAAGTGTGGGGAGGGGGGATTCCTGGCTTCTCTTGCTAGCCCACCCTCAGATGACTGACGTTGTTAAAACAAAAATGTTAAATAAGAAGAAAACCCTGTTTACCACAACCATTCATTCAGTGGTCAAGCCTTTTAAAACGATCTTGGCAGCAGTACTCGGTACGCAGGGCGAAATAAGGGCACGTTTATGCAGCGACTCGTCTTTGCATTTTCGCAGCTAGAACTTAATCGCGATGGCGAAGGTGACATTGCCATGGTAACAACGCTAAATGGATTAGCTAAATCCGACATCGTGTAAGTAAATACTTGTAGTCTTATAATCCGGGCCAATAATATAAAGAATTCCTCATGACGAAACAATTTTCCCAAACACTTCTGAACTCACGTTATTTGCTGTTTTCGTTGCGAGGCAGCAGACATAAAACCGGCGCCATGTTGGAATTTGAGGTGATTTCTAGCTTCTAGCTGCGAGAATGCAAAAGCGAGTGGTTGCGTAAACGTGCCCTAAGCGTAAATATAAGGTTGTTATTTAAGATACGAATCTGACTGGGAGTGGGAACAAAACGTTAGTTTGGGAGGGTGGGAGGGGGGGGGTGAGGAAAGGGTTACCATTAAGAAAATTAAACTTGTCGTTTAATAGACGTCTGTGAGCAGGCATAATGCAAATTACTGGGCTTAAAAAAAACACAATAATAAACTCATTCCAAACTGTAAGCCTTGCTCAGAAACGGACCATTTTTATTTTTCGTACCAACAATGACTGACTTTTCTCGGAACCTGTAAAATGCTGCATTTTTGAGTCGCTCTCCTGTAATGACAGCTATCAGTTTTTAACCACGTTTTGCAGTGTTCGTTCTGCGCTATTGACTTTTTTCTATATTTGAAATTTTACGATTTTTTTAAAGTAATGGGAAACAGGCTCTTAATTTGCAACCTTAACCGTACTATAAATCAAACCATGCAAATCTGCGTGATGCAACGGCTAATTGTGCAATGGAAAATGCGAAAAATTATCAATGAGAAAACTGATAAACGTAAAATTCCTCCACACAAAAAAAGGCAGGGATGAAGATAGACGGTGTGACCTTAGGTGCGTTAAATAAATACGGAAGCAAACCTATTTACGTAGCCTTTTGGACTTAAATGTCAGACTGCCTGAGTAGGGAATTGAACCCACGACCTTTGAAACCAAAGGCCGGAGTCCTACCACTCAGCCATACTGACATGGTTAAGTTTGTTTTCTGTCCGGTTTATAACCTTAGGTGCATTCACAGTCCTATGAAAGTTGTGATATCCACCCAAAACCAAAACTGGTACAAGAGATGCCACAAAGTTTTCACAAATGTATTATCATCAGTGACTGCGCTGGGGGTGGTACAGGGTGGGCCATGATCCCCTCCCAAATATTTCACGCCCCCCCCCTGCTGCCCTCCACCCCCCTGCCCCAACGTTCGGGTCACTACCAGAAAACAATATAATAAAAAAAATTTGTAGGCTAAACTTGAAATAAAATGAATAAACTAAGCTTCTATTGTTTTATTTTATTTATTGTTTTTTTTGTAGCAACTTTGCAATATATGTATAACCTAATTTATTTTGTGTGTTTATGGGGCGTATTTTATAAAACGTTGTACTGCATTGAAGCTAACGTTACGTTCAAGTTGAATTAATTGCATTAAAAGTGCCTAATGCGGCTGCCTTGAAAAAAAAAAGTCCTGGCCCACTCTGTCTCCAGATGTGCCCTCTGTTGCCCGCCCCCCCCCCCCAAAAAAAAAAAAAAAATAAATAAATAAAAAATTCAGTCCTGACGCCGTCACTGAATATCATTCAACCAGGGAATGGCCACCAAGGTTAATCCTATTAGCCAAGTTAGTCGCACCGATTGCTGCTTTGGACGTTAATTGAAAACTTGAAGATCTTGGTAGCCAGCAGCACCGCCAATGCCACCTTTGAAAGTGTTATAATTCTGTTATTGAAATTGCACTGATTCTAACTTTCGAGCACTAATGAGCACCAAAAAATGACAATGTTTGGAGCCGTTCAGTGCGGGTGGTGCTGCTGGATCAATTTGACGCAGTCACCTTTAAAAGTGTTGTAATTCTTTTATTGAAAGAGAACCAATTCTAATTTTTGAGCACTAAAAAATAGGACATGTTTGGAGCCGTTCAGTGCGGGTAGTGCTACACCATGAAGACCACCAAACCAACAAAAGTGACAATTTACGGACCTTTACAGCCCTAATTCTAATATTCGAGCACTGATGAGCACTAATTAAGCACTAAAAAATGAGATATTGTTTGAGCCAATCATAGAGCATGGTGCTGTCACCATCAATCTGGCACCGCCACCTTTGAAAGTGTTACAATTCTTTTATTGAATAATGAGCTCTAATTTTAATTTTCAAGCACCAATCGAGCACGAATTGTCGGTATTTATTATCTGCGCGGCGTATCTTGAGTCCTGCAGGCATTTTATGAGCGGCTACGTCTTCCTACGTCTTTCTTCGTCTTTAATCGACGGCCGCCATTGTTTTTGTAACCATCTTGGATATCAACAAGGCACTCTGCTACCAAAAACGTACAATCGATTATCTGAGTTCGTTCTGGGGAGAACTCAAGATAGGCTGCGGACATTATGGTTGGGTATGATTACACTAAGTGGTGGCGTTAAATTGATAGAGCTGTTCATACGGAGTGTGCTAGATCTTTTGGTAAACAAATATCTTTTTCCCCTCCTAGTATTACCACTACGACCTCTGTAAAGGATCCGACCGCTAATTTTATGTTGACGTATTTCTACGTTGGTAAACTTATTAATAATTCGGTTTCGGCAAACCCCAGAGGCGTAAACCCAATCTTCTTTAAGACACACACATCTCACCCTCCGACAAACTCCGATAAACATCGCGCACAGCCAAGACGAAGACGTAAGTTGTGCGCGAACCGGCGCGCGTCGAACGGGTCCAGACAGCTGTTTTACGTCAAAAGTGGCTCTTGTTTTTGGTTTTTGAAGAGTCACTTTACAACACAAGAGTACTCCTTGTTCATTCATTCACGCACTCTTTCATTCCATCGCGGGCTGACTCTGTCTATCTGTCTCTCTTGACACGGCTGGTCTGCGCAGCACGTTCTTCACTTAATTAGCGTCGATTGGTTTCACACGCCGAGCCAGGAACGCGCGCGCGCGCGCTGCTGCTTCCTTCCTTCCTTCCCAGTGCAGCCCCCCACGTGACACAAACCAGACCCTCTCAACTGACGCGCCCACGCAGCACAAGACGCAAGGCTGCTGATTCATCGGCCGCATTTTATCATTAAGTGCCACCAGACGTGCTTCCGCGAACAAAAATATGAGCAGGCTCCCTAACAACTAGCTTCGTTTCTCTTTTCGGAAGGACTGAGAAATCTATTTGCGGTGTCGGTTAAAGGCAAATACGTCGCGAATGTAAAACAAAAAAAAAAGTGTCCTTTCAAGTTCCTTTGTTCTTATAGAAAATTCAGAGGGCAAAAAAACTGCAAAAGCTTTACCAATGGACAAAATGAAATCCTAAAAGCACATCCGCCTGCCTTACAACAGCCACGCGCAGATCGCCTCCGCGCATGTTTCCATCGCCAAGGTCAACTGAAATAGGAGCTGAGCGCAGCCACTATCACAGTTGCCTTTCGGAATAGTGTACGAAACAGCATCAAGTTAAAGATTGTGTCGTCACAAACCGGAATGATTTTCGTATTTTAACATCACAACTTTTAATTTTTTTAGGCTAGTACATTATAAATTTTCTTCGGCGATCTATTGGCATAATTAATTTAATTTTTACCGCATTACTCTTTTAGATTTTTGATCTCATAGTGATTATTAGCAAACGATTAAAATTAGTATATGCGCGAACACAGATGAAAATTCAAGGTTATTGTAGGCGCGCAAAAGATCAGTAAAGGCGCAGTAAATAAAGTTCCCCAATATTCAACAGAAAATCTCGTAGACGCCACATTTTAAAACGGATTTTTAGGAAGGGAAAGAATAACGGTAATTAAATAGATCTTTGGGGCCATACTTGATGTGAAGGATCGAGAAAAATGGAACTACGAGGAATGTACCTGTAAGTTTTCCTTGGAGCACTCAACCAGATTTTCAAAAGTGTACCGTTTCTTGATCGTAAATAATTTTCAATTTAGCCCTCGCCCCCCCCCAGTGTATCAGCGTAGCAATGAACACGCCATGTTTCTTGTACTGTTTGTGGTACGATTGCTTCTTTGAAATCTACCCGGAACTTTCTTTGAGCTATTTCTATTTTATGAACGATCGTTGATGATAGGAACGATTCTTGCTGATTTGATCGTTCGTTATTGATATAAACGGTTGTTACTGACATAAACGAATGTTGTTGATATAAACGAATGATGCTGTTATAAACGTTTGTTACTGATATTAACGATTGTGCCTGATAAAAACGATTGTTACCGAATAAACAACTGTTGCTGACATGAGCGATTTTTACTGATATGATGTAAACGACTGCTGTTGATATGAACGACTGTGTGTAATGAGCAAGATGTAACCGGCTGTTTACGTATGGCAGGACGCAACACGAGCCAACATTCGTGGTGCGCCTTGCCGTTACATAGAGCTGCTTGTGCACCCTGCCAACTTCCGCCCAACAGTAGAACTTGGCCGCGGGCCAACAGCCGGGTAGTGAGCCAGCCCCACTGCTCAACCAGTTGGGGTCGGATCGCACCTGTTAGCCAGTCACGTTGTAACCGGCTTACATGATCGGCAGCACGCAACTCACGAAGCAAACACTTCGTAGTTCGACTTGCCTCAATCATGGCGGCGTGCCAGCCTTCCAATTACTGCAGACTCAGGAATTGGACAGCTGCCAGCCGCCAGGTGGAGACACGGGTCCTCTGCAACCCAGTTGGAACCGGATCGAGCCTGTTAGCCAGTAGCCTTAGGCAAGAGCCCATTGTTCTCCAAGAGTATAAAAGAAGCCTGGAGTCGACGGCTCAAGCTAGGTAGTGTGTGGGATCTGACTGAAATTGGAAGGCTGGCAGGCCGCCATGTTGAGGCAAGTCGAACTACGAAGTGTTTGCTTCGTGAGTTGCGTGCTGCCGATCATGTAAGCCGGTTACAACGTGACGTAATGCCTTAGGGAATTCCCTCATTGTTGTCCAGAGTATAAATACTGCTGGTGGAACGATCGGGAGGTCAGTTGGTGTTGGAGAGGCATCTCGAATGGTTGACCCTCTGGACTCTGCTAAACCATGCGCAATGGCTGTTTGCCGTGACGTCACCATGAGTTAGTCAATGACGAACGAGAACAACGGCTGTTTGGCCGTCTGATTGGACTAGGCCAGTCACGTGATATGAACGTAACAGCAAACAGCCATGGCGTGTGGTATAGGATTCAACCAAGCTGCAACTTGAGTTTAGTGCCTAATGTGTGTTACTCGGTGCATAGTCCCCTAGCTATGCAGTAAGGAGTGAATTGGGCTCGAGACATTCTTGAAAACAATCGTCTACTCCCTGAGTAGTCACATATTCTGGGGGGGCCTGCCTGGATTTGAACCTAAATCTTCGGATAGACAAAGCATGAACAAAATCTTGAGTGGATGATTTTTGTAAATCTTTTCTTGCCTAGTTGGGAGAAAAAATAACAAGCGAAAATATTGGAGGTTATATGCTGTACACTGAAAAGCTCTGGTATACAGCAACCAATCTTTGGGAGCAGTCTGTAGGTTGTACTTGCAGTAGCCAGAATTTTTTTTCCCGGATCCAAAGCCATTGGATCGCTGAGTCGTCACAGTTTTTATTAATGAACACCACATTTTTTGTTACCATCAAGGGAATTTGGTTGCCTATTGATTTTTATTGATTTCGTCTGTTATCGCATTGCATGAAAGAAGTTGTTACTCGCCTACGTGCTGTAAACTTCAAATCAAGAGGCAGGAAAGCTGTCTCGATTTCAGAAGTGTTGTTAATTTGTAGTTTATAGTCACATTAGTTGACTAGTGACAATCTTGTCTTTTTTGTCTATCGCTACATGGATTAGTGCCAGTCTGCTCCGCTACTGATGTGAGGCAAACCACTCCCGAACTTTCGCCGATGCCCCTACCACTAGTGGCTATGTACCAAATAGTCACCTGTGGTATGCTAACAAATAAATTTACACCAGGAAGATATCGTTTCATTGTCATGAAAGCTGGACAGGAATGTGTTCCAATATAGGGACGGGTGAATGTGCAGCTTAGGTAGGGTCAGGTCACTTAATGATAAGCGGCAGAGGATGCAAGGATGCCTGTTCCTTCGATGTCATTGGCTTGTCGCTATTCCTTAATGAATCTCGCCATTAATGTCAGTTCTCGGGCAGTCTCATCGATTAAAACTGGCGTACGGAAATCGCTCTGCTGCTTAGCCTTAAGTGGTTTGTCCCGACACGTAAGTTGTATACAAGCCTTTCTGAAAAGGCTGCCAACCGTAAGTTTCTGTCGCGGACGGTTCCTGTGTTATCCAGGTTTAGCCGAATGAAGGCAAAGTCGGACATTTAAGATGCATTGGCAAGGGAGTTGAAAACTTGGTGGCAGTCCTTTTTACTCTGATATCACCACTTTGTTTGGCCATATTTGTATCTGCAGCGGTACCCCCCTTCGATACCGATATGACAAAAATGCTTAAATGGGATAAGCACTTTCATTTGTTATAAAGTTGAAAAAGTCAAAAAAAAAAATGAAAACAGAAAGCAAATTATTGAAATTATTACTCCTAGATTTGAACCGTTGTCAAGCAACTAAAACAATATGCGATAAATAAAGTTTCGTTTATATTACTAAAAAAGGTCCCGTAAACAGACGATGGGGACACAACTAAACCCCTACAAATCGGACGAGGCTGAATGTTTTGGCAAAAATATCGTCTGACTCCTGATTTTGTTACGGGACTTTACGGCCAGTCGCATGTTAAGATACCTAGGCCGCCTATTACGAAGTTAAACCGCGGAAGTAGAGTAGATTTGGAATTGCAACTTACGCGCGAAGCGGGTTCCATTTCCCTACCCAAACACGCCGACCGTGACGTCATTCTCGTGATCGCGTTCAACGGCAACAGTGAGAGAAAAGCAGAATTGTATGCATTCAATCTATATATATAATTACACAAAATCCGCAAGGCAGCCAGCAGCAACCAGCAGCAGCAGCAAGCAGGACATACGAAGCAGTCATCTGCATCTGCAGCGCAGCCAGCAGGACATACGATGCCATCTACCGATCGAGGCTGAGATAGTAGCTGCGCCCAGAACGCAACGTCCAGCAGCGCGAACGGCAACTTAATGGGGGCGGCCCCCCCCCCCCCGGGGCGGGAAGGCGAGTAAGACGACGCGGAATGAGCGAGCAAAGCGAGCGATTCCGCTAGTTTATGATAAACAGCTACAAGATTCAGCTTTAAAATATGGAGGCAATTACAGTAGGCAACTTACTCGATGTCGAGATAAATTTTTAAAACATGGTGGACAAAACCATGGTAAAAAATGAAAAAAAACAAAAAACGCCTTCAAACATGACGTCATTTATGACCTGCCTCTGATTCGCTGCTCTCAAGGTATGGTTATGCACAAGCGAAACCCCACAGAAAAACCCAAACGCCGTTCTCAATTTCTAAACATTTATAAAGATTTATCAGGATTAAGCATGCATATGAACCTTTGAAGTAACATAGGCTATTTAGCTGCATACAATCGTTTGTTACAATCTGTAGTGTTCTTCTGCAATAGAAAATAGACGACATAGTAGGTAGGAGTTTCTATCGGTTAAAATAAACCGGACTTTCAATATGGCGGCATTTTGTCAAGAGAGCATGCGCAGAGATGAGCAAACGGCCCTCGCTTAGAACTTTAGGAAAAAATTCTGTTCAGACAATGCATTAATGGTGCATTCCTCAAAGCGTCATGTTTCTTGATCCTCCACATCAAGTACGGCCCCAAAGTTCCATTTACTTACCATTAGACAACCCCTTGCTAAAAAATCCGTTTTAAAATGCAGCGTCTAGGAGATTTTCTGTTGAATATTAGGAATTAATTTAATAGCATCCTGCGATTATCTGATCCTTTGCGTGCTCATAATAACCACTACTTTTCGTCTGTGTGCGTGCGTGTCGTAATTTTTAATCGTTTGCTAATAATTACCATGATATCAAAAATCTATAAGTCTAATGCGGTAAAAATTAAAATTATTTATGCCAATAGGTCGCCGAAGAAAAATTATAAGAATACTAGCCTGAAAAAAAATTATAAAATGTGATGTTAAAATCATTCCGGTTTGTGTCGACACAATATATGCATTCATGCATTTTCGTCTACTACGCCCAAGGCCAACTGAGATAGTAGTTGCGTTCCTCACTGCGAGGAATATCTAAGCGCCGGTGCACACGTGCGGTCGCCCCTGCGGTACCGCATTTGCGGTGTGGTTTACGTGCCATCTGTTGGATAATGCACACGTACCTGCGTAGACATTGCGTTACCGCTCGCGGCTCGCCCGCCGCTCGTGCGGTCGTTTTGCACCGCAATTCCCTCCATCAACGCAGCGGTACCGCAGCGTTAAAAAAACGCAGTTGCGTCTCTGAGTACCTTGGGTGACTTGAGCGGTGCACACATCCGCCGTCTACCGCAAAAGCGTTACCGAAATTGGCGTCCAATTTCGAAGAACTAGACGTGGAATTGTTTATTGGGGGAGTAAAGAACTATCCTGAAATATGAAATGTTACTGCAAAAATGATTGAAGACTGATTGGAAAGTAATTAAAGAACTTATCTGAATTTTTTAGTTAATCTGCAATGGATGTATAACATTTTCCCCTGGTACGTCTTAAATTAGTACATCAATGTACCAAAATTGTTCTCATTGGTTTCAAACTATAATTTTTTGTAAACGAGGTTAGGGAACCGAACGCGCACATACGTCACCGAAGCGGTACCGCAGCGTCAACGCGCGTTTATAAAACGTACGTGTGCATTGATTGGATGCGTCACCACAGCGTCGCCGCAGCGTCCAAAAAACCGCCGCTTGCACCGGCGCTTACTTGGATTACTACGCAGAGTCGCGCGAAATGGTGCGGATGTAGGAACATGGACGGATGGTGACCTGGCGTGGCTGTTATAAGGCAGGCGGAGTGTACCTTTAAGCGACAGTATGGCGGGAAAAGCCAGTTTCAAATCCCAACTCTACTCTACTCCCGTGGTGAAATTCTCCCGTTACTGCGTTAGTGTAATAAGTCAGTAAATAGTAAGCGGTATGTTTGATTTATCAAAGTCGATAACGTGATTACTAAAACGGGAGTGACAACATAAATCGGTTGTAAATCAGTAATTCCGCATTCTAAATAGCAACGCTGGCAAAGTTCGATCAACATTGCATATTTACGAAGCGACGCTCAACTTGCATATCGTCGTCGTAATTACGTTATGGCTTAAAGCTTCCAGAATTTTGCAGATGAAAACGTCCACTTCCTGACAGGAATATATTGCTTTATCGCTATTGAAATGCAACGCCCAAGTGATGAGAGAGAGACTCGGTGATTAGGCCTATCCAGCGTATCGGTGATTCCTGGGCGGCGAGTCTAGGGGGTTTTGCGGCGAGAGTTGCTTATGCGTCTCAGCTCCGGTGTTGACCGTGCTAACTGGACCAGTCTCACATCAAAAGTGTTCAGTATTCCAGGGTCGGAGATCGTTCTCGCTAATGACCTAGCTGTCGACGCGCCATTAAGCCTCAATTCCCCCAGATCGTTCTCTTACTACATCGTTTGGCCGCATTATTTTGTAACACGCTATTTACGAATAGCAGGGCGCACCTTGTGTGAACGCACATGGTGCACCTTGCAGTTACATAAGCTGCTTGGCGTCCTGTCAACTTCCGTCTACACCGGAAACTTGGCCGAACGCCAACAGCCGGGAACGAGGCTACTCTATTGTTCAAACCAGTTAGAGCCGGCTCCAACCTGTTAGCGGTTACGCAACGTAATGCCTCAGGTGACTTCTATTGTTCTGGCCCACGTATAAATACGAGGGCCTTGACCATGGGAAGGTACGGTGTGGGGCAGACAACTCGAAAGGTAGTCTCCCTGGACTCAGCTCAGGATAAGACCAAGCTCCTAAACTTGCGTTTTATGCCTAATATGTGTTCTCAGTGCATAGTCCCCTAGCTATGCAGTAAGGAGTAAATTGGCTTTAAGATTATTCTTGACTTCAATCGTCTACTCCCTGAGTACGTCACAATTTATGAGAAACGTATTATAATGATAATAATAATAATAATAATAAATAATTTTCCTTGTCCTCAAGAGGTGAGAATGGGTCGTTTACCAACCATTTATGATTCACCTAATTTATAGGCTAAAACTCACTACAAACGTTAATGTAAAATTTTAAAATGATAAAAATCTCTGTATTTTCCTAAAAATGACTAACTTGAAGCTCCATATAATGTTCATATTGCGTCAAGGGTTTTTGTAAATTTGGTTAAAAGGAGCAGTGCTGTGTTCGCTCCAAGTGTCAACGTATAGGTCCACTTATTTTAAAGACCTTTTTTTAAAAGAAACAACCGAATAAGAAGGCACGACTTTAGGGGATTCGAAGCCGGAGCAACTCGATGGGAGAAATGATACATAATACAATGGAGATATGGTGGTGGTGGGGGCGGGGGTAGAGCTAAAACCAAGCCTGGACTCGATCGTTCGTCCGTGTTGTGTAATGACTAGCGATTCTGCCTACAGCAGCCAAATGAAGGAATGTCTTTTATAGCAGCCAAGCCAGTATAGAGCAGTGAAACGACGTAGTATTATTGTATATAACTCTATGGTGGAGCCTTAATGGGTTAGCTGCAAGGGGCACTGCAGAGTGAAACAGAAAGGCGTCATACTGAAGCCGATGCTGTGAAGAGTGATTTCTTAGACCTAAAACGCGCGATTTTTGTTGTTGGAGAAAACGACGTTATTTTGAGCCTAAGAAATCCGCTCTTCGTTGTTTTTCCCTCCGTTTTTATGTAGTGCACCTTGTAATTATGCCCTCCAAAACCTGTACTGGTGCCAATATGGCGGTAAATGTAACTGCTCTATGGTGTTGCGTGTAACGGGCAATGCTACAGAAATAGTTTACTAACATGATGTGTGTTTAAAATTCTGCTCATTTTTTTTGGTAAATAATACGACCCTTAACGAATTAAAATAAGCATTAAATCGATTTGTTCAGTGATTTAAAAATTTTGGCTACGGTAGAATTTTTATTTTTACAGGTGTGACTAAAAGTTAAAAAAAAAAGTTGACGTTTAACTTTATTCTGTTAAACGTTGTTCTTCCTCAACACCTTTAACGGCACTCTTTGCAATCTTGTCGTTATAGGCTTTATGAATATTTTTCGTGCAAAACGAGTTACCACGTTCGTAAAATAAATATCCTGCTTTTATTTACAAATATATAACGTTCCTTCTATATAACGAAGGATTTGGCCGGCTATGCTACCGGCTGAAATTGTCCCGTTAATTTAACTTGATGTAATTAGTGTTAATTTCTGACGCTTTCTCATTGTTTATTTGTTCACATTCTTCCCACGGAACACGGGAAACATGAAAGCAGTTACTAATTAATAATAAGCAGCTGAGAGCTCAAATATTTAGCATTCCTTGTTTGGAAGCAGTAACGAGTGCAGCAATTATGGCGATATTAAACCAGTCTGTGTAATTGAGATAACACTAGGCTGTATACGAAGAAAAACGATGCTACAGTGGACCGATGTAAACAAACACACTGGTCTTCACTGCAATCCCCCGATATAACGAGGGGTATTTTATAGCAGGTTTTATTAAAGGCAATGTTACGATAAGGACTATCTAGACTAGAAACGGGTTCGTTGTGCTACTTTTTTATAGTTGTATTGCCGCTTTCCTTTAAAACTCGTGTAGAGAGCGTGTGTACGTTACCGATACCGATATCGATATCGAGCTGCCGATACGAACATCGATTTCTGTCTCCAGAGCTCTACAATGCTTGTAGTATGAAGAAATTGTGGTTGATTAACAATAAAACTCAGTTATGAACACTTTGTATTCATTTAACCAAACCACTTGTTCATAATCACTTAATACCTACAGCCTATCACCTACAAGACTACATTAAGTTATGCAATGACGCAGGCATCAACACATTTCCACCAATCAAAATGCAGGGACCCACTATTTAAAGCATAGCCGACCGAGTTCTCTCTCATTCGACCAGAGGACTTGGGTGAGTTAGGTGTGACTGTTGGCACATTCTTTCGAATTGTGCTGACTTTTATTTTATTTGGTTTTAGTTTTTAGCATGGAACCATGCATTCTTATGACTTGTAAGTTTTATTTCCATGGCCCTGCTCTGCTGTTATTTTATTAATTTTTATTTTTATTTTTAAGTAGTTTGACATGTTTTAAACTCTTCGCCTGAAAACGGTTCCGACCTTGGAACCGAAACGTCGTGATTTCGTTGTTTCACCAGCACTTATATTAAAGTGCTTTTTAACTTTCTGCTTTTTGCTCAGTATATATGTTTGACATCCTGTGAGTAATTGTAACGCCATGTGTTGGATGAATTTTTGGCTTGTAATTTAGCTTTTAACTTCACTTCCCTCCTAACCTCTCCGCCGACCCATTCCCGCGTCAATCGCCATTTTTAGGTGCCTTTTAGGCCTTTTCATTGGAACATTCCACCTTAACCCTAGTCCCAACTTCAAATCAAACCCACATTTTATCCAAGGCTTGCATTAGCTTTAGCTGTTGACGCGCTCCCAGTCGAAGCCGTGGCGCCAGAAAGGAGAGATGGACAATTTTGCTAGGTAAATTCCATCAGAAAACCCGTTCTGTAAAGCTTGTATTTTATTAATTACCATTTCAACTTAAATTCAGTACTTTGGGCTTTTAGTCAAAACCAAACCGAGCCAAATTTTCATTCCTCTTCCTCCCTTTTGCGACCTGAACTCGCAATTCAGGCGAGATAGTCAGGGCGCCGAAGGCAAGCCAACTGAGCGGCGCTTCCCCTTCCCCTCCCCCCCCCCTCCTTCCACCGACTACCTGATTCACGGATATTATATTGAGGCTTACACAACTAAATACTAACTACTCCTAGTAAATGAGAGAGGCCTGTACTTGGTATTTAAAGCAGTTAAAGACAATGAACATTAACAAATAAAAAAAAACAACATGTGGTTTTTTTATTGAACTAAAGGGATTTCATAATAATTTTGGCTTGTCAGCTGATCAAAAAACGTCAAATAAGGTGAAAACAGATAAGAGTTAGCATATTTCGCTAGAAGAGTCTGAAGATAACATTTCAGTATAACTAATTCAACCGAAATCAGAAAACCGATGTTTTTTTCTCCAATTTTCGCATTTTTCGGGTGCAACATCATCCCTTTAAGAAGCAAGAAGCAAGTATACTGAATTTTTTTTTTTTGTAACTAATAACCTTTATTCAAAGATTGTTGCCGAAGGTGTATAAAAGTCCTTGTTTGGCTACACACAAGTGCCTCTCTATAAACTTTTTTTTTAATTTCGATTTTCGGTTTTCTGATCATTAAAGAAGAAACGAATAATCGGCTAACAAAACATCCGGAAATTGTGCAGCGAGCACTAAAGCAAGTCCAAGCAAGCACGTCTCTCTTACAGCGTTGTGAACTTTATGTAACACGATCCGTTAAAAAATATATTTGTGCTTTACCACCCACGTCCACGGTTACACGATTGGCAGGAATTCGGCGTGGCGCCCCCACGAAGGTGGCGCCCTAGGCTCGCCTTGCTCGCCTTACCCTTCCTACGGCCCTGGAGATAGTAAAAAAAAAACATGATGAATCTGCACCACTTTTTGGGTAACATTATTCCTTCCACCATAGGTTTATAGAAGCTTTCAGAGTTGGGTTTTGGATCAAAATCTCATCCCCATTCTAGCTACCAATATTCTAAAATTCTCGTTATCCCCTCTTTTCCCCGTCAGCCATGTTGTGAACCACACAGGGTAAACCCTCGAAGCCAATTTCCCAACACTCATTGTTAACAAATAACGATAGAGTAACCGGTAGAGCTTTCGGTGAGCGAGGTCTTGCTGCGTAAATGAGCCTGTATAGTGTATATAGCGATTAAAGGGATACGGGATATTTGGCATCTCCTGGTTTTCTCAGAAGCAAACGTTGTACAACAAATATCGTTATTGTCCTCCCCGATTTGCGTATCTCCTTTCTTCTTTAAAATCCACACCTCCATAGTTTAAAACGCCAGGGAACAGATTTTCAGGCGTTTGCTCTTCGCGTATTGGATGGAGGAAGAAGTAGAAGGGGCCGAGAGGAGAGACAAGACATTCGCCAAATCCACTTGCCGATATTGGACTGTCGCAAATTGGGAGTGCAGCGAGGGGAAAAGACAAAGCAAGCAATCGACGCGCTAAAGAAAGACAAGGGAAAAAGAGTTGAGACTGAAAAAAAGGGAGATATGAACAAATAGAAAACGGCTTGATCGTTGAGAGACGGCTGGGGTATGTTTCCTCACCAAATCTCACCTCCAAAATAAGTGGGGCGGGGGGGGTTGTAGGATCGTAATTGAGGATTAGCCATGCGAATTATAGTGTTTGTATTCAAGTAAGAAAACGTAACTTAATTAAAAGGGCGTGTAAATTCAAATTTGAAAGCCTGGATAAGTCGAAATTAGCCTTAGGAATACACCCAAGTACACACAACTCAATATTTTGATAATTTTTTTCCTAGCTGTTTATTAACACTTCGTAATTAATGCGTCAACAACCGAAAACTTGACACCATTTAATATTTTAACGATGTAAATTAAATTTGAAGGCCAAATATGAGTGAGTGCTTTTGTAATAATGTTTGTATGTAGTTTGAAACGATGCTAAGTACGAAAATTTGTGCGGGGGGGGGATTTTAATTTGTTCAAACATGGTTGTCTGTAAAGGGGGTATGTCTTGTTGTTTTCAATTTGTCTGGTACGTTCACGCGTAAATGATAAATCTGATATAAAATTTATTAATTATTTTTATTTATTTTTATTCTATATTCTAGTTTAAGTCTTTTTGGTTTGGTTACAAGAGCTTTGTACTATTCAAATTGAAGAGGGTATTTGTGTGGTATTTGTGTGGTATTTTTACGTCTCGTTTGCTTAAGGGGGTTATTTAGTAAGAGAATTTTATTTTTCGTAGTTCTAAGGGTCACAGTCGCAGGGCCCGTAGAGTTCCTATTTTTTCCTAATTTTTTGCTTTTTTTGGAAACATTCTTCACTTCATACATTTTTTTTGGAAACGTTCTTTATCTTCCTACTTGTCTTGGGAACATTCTTATTTCCTAATATTTTGTAAAACATTCATTATTTTCCTACTTTTTTTTAGAAATATTCTTAATACTTTTTTTTTTAAACATTCCTTGTTTTCTTATTATTTGGAAACATTCCGTATTTTTATAATATTTTGGAAACATTCCTTATTTCCTGCTTCTTTTTGGAAACATTCCTTATTTTTATAATTTTCTAGAAACATTCCTACTTTCCTACTTTTTTTTGGAAACTTCCTTAATTTCCTAATTTTTTTAAACATTCCTTATTTCCCTACCTGTTTTTGGTAACTTTCCTTCTTTCCCTATTTATTTTTTTAAATTCCTAATTTTCCTACTTTTTTTAAAACTCTCCTTAGTTTTCCTATTTTCTTGGAAACATTCGTTATTTTTATAATTTTTTTGGAAACAATCTCTTTTATTTTTGGAAGCATTCGGTGTTTTTGGAAGCTTTCTTTATTTTCCTAATTTTTCCCAACTTTCGGGATTTTGGGTTCCTACTGTTTTTTTAAGAAGTCATATTGTTATTCAGTCCACTGCCAGCTGCTAAAATAAAACTGACGTAGGAAATGCATTTTTCCTAAGTTTTTTTTTAATCGTTTAAGACATTATAATCGGCAAACGTTGCCTCGACACAAATTTAGTGAAAATACAACAGCAAACTGACAGAGAAACTGTCACCGTAAACTAAATTTTCAAAAATTTGGTTCGAAATGCCGTACCTTGGGCTACTTTCTACCAAAAAAAATCCTTGTTTTTTCCTTAATTGTTTACTAGCAGTCGTAACGCCTTCGCCCGGGCTTTTGTTTTGCCCAGGGTTTTGTTTTGCGATGGTCGTCCACCCGCCGTGCGGTGGGTCCTTCAAGATGATGGAGGATATTGTACCAAATTCCGACAGGATCTTGAACAAAGATAAGATCCTGTAGAATCCTGCAGGACCAATATCTGCACCAAGATCCTACAGAATCTTGTACCAGGATCTTACACAGGTTATTGTAAGTTTTGTTCTTCCTGTAAGAAATTGTTTTGGAAACTTCCTTATTTTTTCCTAATTTTCGGGTTTGCGGTTTCTTTGCCAAGGATCTTGAGGATCTTACAAGAACTTAAAAGATCTTACAATTTCTTGGATAGAACGTCCACATAGGCGGTGGTTGGTTTACAGGTAATACGACCTGTTCACTGTGAAGGGTAATTTGTCGTCCTGTAATGCTACCTTTTCCTCCCATCCTCTTCCTCTCCTCCATCCCTCCCTCCTCCATTTGCAACACGTATAGTCGAATTTGAATGGGTAATTGAATTAAGTACTGCCCCTCCCCCTTTCATTCCCTCCCCTCTTCTCTCTCACGACCCCTGCCCCTTTCACCCTCGCCTCCCTACCTTTCTTCTATACCTACCCGCTTTTCTGTTGAGCAAGCCGTACGCCTGGTCGTTGGTGACATGTGACCAACTTTCCTAACTCGACTCTTATCAGTACTTTTTTTTCGGCTCTTGGCACTTACATTATAGCACAATGACTTTGCACGACTCAATCAATTGTTGACACCATCTCATTTTGCTCCGGCCCTCATTTTTTCGCTTACAATAATACACAACAATGACTTCTCGAGACAATCAATTGTTGACTGTAGCTTTGCTTTCACCTTTTTGCTGTGAAACTAAAGACTTATTGTGCTAGATTGCGTATCTCCCGAAAACCTGCTAATAACGTTGCAGAAGATTTAATAATGAAAAGAAAAGATTCTACTTGTTGAAGATTGCAGCACCTGTCAACAATTCCAAAAATCGCGCTAAAAAAAATCCTAAAACATCCAGTCGCATATTAGCTTGACTCAAGACGCTATTGTTTGTTTTTATACTTCCAGCAAGATATCCGTTTCGCCTTGTTGATACTACTCTGGAAGATTTGGATTGCTATCTTTAATGGTTGTCACGGTGTTTTTGTTAGCGACTTGTGATTTTCTGTGTTTTTTTTTGGGCTTTTTTAATGCCGACTGTATAATGCCCATACAAAAGGTCAAGGCAAATAAGCTCGCAATAGAAAGCTTAGAGCGGGGGGGGGGGCAACTAATCGATTTATCAGCACAATAACTCATTGATGGTTCCGCCACCGCTATTTCCTCATGAAACGTTTTGTGCATGGATTTTCAAATCCATTGCTATTGAATTTAACAATGGCGTGTCTTCTTCCACTTTGCGATTATTGGTTTTTTTGGGAAGCTGCGAGTTCGGTTTTGGTCGATTGTCTCATCGACGTAGATTTCAAGAAGGGAACCGCTATGGTCCATAATGCTCTTCCTCTACTCCCTCCCCCCCCCCATAAAATGTGATGGTCGAGGGAGCTTAAATACGGGCGTTCCTTTGAAGTGTCGGCTTGTTAAGTCAGCCTGTCAATGTCAGGACATCGCTGACTGCCCTCTAGTGGTGTGCTTTCGAACCCCTCTCGTCTTCGCTTTCAACTTAAGAAATAATTGCTTCTGCTCGCTAAAAAGTTCTGCACGAAATTTTCGACATTTCGGTCATCTTCAGCGGTTTTATTAATACTGTACTTACTGAGAGCGTGTGTAATTAAAGGGACGTACCTTCCAGGGCCGAAAACAAGATTGAGATGGGGGGGTCCAACCAAAAGTGTGAATTGGAAAATGAGCATTTGTCGGAAATAACATGCGGTGGGATGAAATTGCCGAAAACGGGGTATAAATAATTAAAAATAAAACTTACCAAAAAACCGCATCTGGTCTGAATTTCTTATCCTAACACCTCCCCCACCCCCAAAAATTGTCTTCCGCACGTCCATGGTACCTCCCAAACGAGAGATAATTTGTATCGTTGCTGCCTCCATCCCCCCACTCGACGCAGCATTGCGGAAGCTTCAACCTAACGTGGTGGAATCCCCTCTTTAACATATCATACCATGACGATGGGACAGGAATATTTTGTGGTTCAGTACTTATTTTCGGATGGTGGGGGCTCGTCTGACTTCGGGGCAGAAGTCTGTCGAATGTACTTGGGTGTTGGTTGGATTCAGAGTTAAAATTTGGAGACTAAATTTCAAATTGCTTAACCAAAAGTGGGTGCAAATTTAAGACGTCTCACCGGAATGGGGACTGGTACCGAATTAAATATCCCAAAGCCGTTGCCATGCTTCAGGCAGCAGTCGCGAGGCCAAACTACAAAGCTTACAATCATGTGGTTCAGTTTGTTGACAAATAATTTTGTATTGTTTACAATTGCTGCAAGGTTCGTCAAGAATGATGTTAGGAAACAGGAGGGTCCCGTCTCGATGCAGATTCACAAAGGCCCACTGATGAATTGTCCAATGGGCGAAGCGGTGGGGGTTTTACTGAGTAGGAAGCTGTTTCAAGTTGAACGTGCCGAAATATATCAAATTATACCCTGGAACTCGTAGCATTTTTACTCCTCTTGAACTGTGGTCTTAAGGAATTAAATTATGCTTTCTCTAAGCTCTTGAGGGGTGCGGTTACATGCTGCATGTACTGTTTGCTAGACTTAATAAACTCACTCACTCACGTGGCATTTGATTTATAGCCGGCGGCGCACACCTCTGATCGTGATGGCTGGAAAAAGTGTAAAGAACAAAGGCTTCTCCGTCACGAGGTGTGCGCCGCCTTGAGCTTGATATACCTGCGTATAAATTTAAGACAAGGCATAACTTCCATTATGGACTGATTTTTTTTCTGAGTTTCTGACAAACTTCGCGCAAATTTACGCTATTTTCTGAACTTTTTGACCGATTTTGGTCTTTCAATACAACGTTTTATTCGTCTCGACGAGACCTTTTCTCTCGCCCAAAAGCCATTTCAGTAAATTAAAGTGCGAAAAAGTTATAGAGTGACAACCAATTAATATGTGATTACATAAAATGTATGTGAAAAGGGTAAAAACCTCATCCTTCGTCGATTTTAAAGCTCTATGCGCGAGACACAATTTTTTGACTCCGCTGGACCTAAGAGAAGAGTCTGAATCCACATTTTCTTACATCCAAACCGCCATCTTGAAAGAGCCACGATTTATGTGTCTCACAACGGAAGTAGAGTGGCGGGAAGGGAACTGTTTTTTTTTTCTTCTTCTTTACGTTCTACTTTATCTTTCTTTTACTTATTTTTTTTTTTTTGGGTTCCGTTTATTTCCTAAGAGTCGTATCTCGTTTTCGCTTCGTCGTCAATGCTTCTTAAGCAGAACTGGAATTATGCGACGACGACATTAAATAAATTTGACGCTAGTCTTTAGCTGAAGCGCCGGAATTTTTTATATTTTTTTTCCCATTCTTTTGCAGCACCTTTGCCGTTCCGATGCTGGCTTAGGGAGATATATTTCAATGTTCGTGGCAGACACATTTGGAGAAATAGTTCACCTTTTTTCTCGTTTTTTCCTCCTATTTTTTTTTAAAGGTGTTGTGTCGTACCAAAGAGAGGAAGAATTATGAGGTCAACTTCCTTAGATTTTTGGCTAAAACGTCACAATCGGAAAAATTGTGACT
>JAHWFP010161535.1:68707-80441 GCA_023313725.1 Lithobius niger | reverse complement strand
CCCGGTCGGGATATGCCTGGCGCGAATGATATTCCATCGTTATGCCATTGTTTGGCCCTTCCGTGGTGTGCATTCACGAAATACGAGATTCCTATTTTCTGAGCGTAATTGTTTAATTTGTCATAAATGCCTTTGACGTTGGGCAACAATTTCAGGTCGTCAATGAAAAATTTACGCATGGCAACTTTGCCGTACTTCATTTCATCAGCTTCGAAAGCAGTATTCGACACAAAGACGACTTGCTGCCTTTTATACTCTATATTTGAGATTAGCTTCGAATAAATGCTATCAATATAAAATAATTACCATCTTGAAAGATTTCTCCTACAGTAGCTCGAAGAACAGGCAGTTTAAACGCCGCCATGTCAGTGAAGGCGAGGGATGCGGTCGCTTCTTACCCGGTATACAGAACGTTGGCCGCCCGGCTATTGCTGCCGTTTCGTCGGCTACTAACGCAGCTTTTCCGCCGTTGACTATCTTCTCCATTTAAAAATGGAAACGTTCGTTGTCGATGCAGTTCGTTCTAGAAGATCACAACACTAGCAGCTTCTCCTTAGCTCCTGAAGTAATGAAAGACGTTCCACACTATTTCCCTGGCTTGGCTATGTAAAGTTTCTCCCTTCTTGCTCACGCTTATGCGAGCCGAAAATGGCGCCATATTGGACTAACTGTTTTGCGCTTAAATTGATGACGTCATGGCCGATGACGTTTTGTTCCAGGCCTAATCAATCGCCGCGTAATGACCATATAAGGCAAACCGTTCTTTCTTGAACAGAACTATAAGTTTTATCAGAATTGCGTAAAGACTTCTTTCACGAATGAGGAGTGTTGACAGGCTTAAGGTTCTGTGTTAGCGGATGACGGATTACGGCGACAACTTGGCGAATTTTTGCCCGCAGGATGTATTTTTAGATTTTTGTATCCACCTTGTAAAGAATTTGTTTAATGGCTTGATCTCCATGTGACGGGTCACTCTCGGTCGGTGTATAGATCTAAGAAAGGCCTTTTAAACTGGCTCAGTCTCCGTTGGTGCATAGATATGAGAAAGCTCGTTTAAGCTGGCTCATGTCTCGGTTGATGCATCGATCTAACAAAGCTCTTTTCAACTAGCCCAGTCTCGGTTGGTGCATAGATTTATGAAAACTCTTTTAAGCTAGCATAGTCTCGATTGGTACTTAGATCTATAGCTAGCTCAGTCTCGGTTGGTGCACAGAATCTAACAATGCTCTTTTAAGCTGGCTCATTCTCGGTTGGTACATAGATCTAACAAAGCTTTTTTAAGCTAGCTCATTCTCGGTTGGTGCACAGAATCTAAGAATGCTCTTTTAAGCTAGCTCATTCTGGTTTGTGTACAGATCTAACAAAGCTCTTTTAAGCTAGCTCATTCTCGGTTGGTGCATAGTACTAACAAAGCTCAGTTTCGGTTGGTGCATACATCTCAGAAAGGCCTTTTAATCTGGCTTAGTCTCCGTTTCTGCATGCATCTAATAACGATCTTTTAAGCTGGCTTGAGTCTTGGTAACGGCCAAATTTACATTTTTTAATTTACATTTTTAATAGATTGGCTGCATAGTAAATTGGCGGGCGAATCTCCTGCCGTAGCCTTAGAACACTGTGAGAACCAGTTACTCTTCGCTCCTTGTTCTTTGCGTACTCCTGGTTCTGTATTTCAGCATAATACCAGGAGCAGAACTGCTCCCCAAAATCAATGGCAAATGCTCGTCGATTTCCAACTCAGCTGAGAATGGATGGCAAATGCGGTCATGAATAAGAAGGCAGGCCATGAAGAGACCAGTTACTCGGTACCACACGATGCAAATCACTGTGTTCCTATTTGGCCATGTCAATCAATAGTTCCCAGTTGGGATCCCGACGGAAACGGCCAAGATTTAGAGTCAAGTAGGGAGTGCTTCAGCCAATCAAACGGCTTCAAAAAAAAACCAACCAACCACGAATCGATTTGGACCGGCGCGGCTGGTTGGCCTTAAAGCGCTTCTCTGTTTACAACCAATCATTTTGACGGTTTAGTCTGGTGCGGTGAAAACGTGATGTCAAATTTATCATGGAATGGGGAAGTGGAGTAGGATGGGGAGGGGGGGGGTTCGGAGGGGTAGAATTAAATTGGATAAACCCTTTCCCGAAATTTCAACAACAGAGTCGACATGTGTGTTGACTAACAGTAGATAAGTGTAGTACGTTGTCCCAGACAACTGCTCATGTCTCACCGCTTCCACCACTACAAAATTAGTGAAATAATAATAAGTTTGTTGCAAACGCAACCGGAATGGCAAGGACCTGGTGGTCACTAACTACCATCCGAAGTTAAAACAAAAAATATAAATTACAAAAGTTGAAGATTTTAAAAGTTTAAAACGAATATGATAGCCTGGCTGTAGAGGAAGGGTAGATGGTATGGGGTTGGGGTCACGAATGCCTTACCACCAAGGTTAGACCTACCAGGGACACAATGATCCCCGATGCCATCGCTAAACGTGAGGGACAAGTGAAGGGAAAAGCCGTATCATTGTCAATGTGTCTAAAATATAAAAATAATTAAAATGCATCGCAGTTAAAACTTGGCCTAAACCAATTGTCTATCTTAATATAATAATAATAAACATTGATTGGCTCGTATAAGGGCGAAAGGGAAAAGTAAGGGCTCGTTGGAGACTGCTTATGGTAAAACGAAATTAAAAAGTGAGGATGAGAATGGAGTTATAAAAGGTGAGGATGAAGGTGGTGGTTTAAGGAAAAGCTGGGCAATGTTCGGGGCGAAGAATAAAAATACATTTCTTTTGTTTGTTTATTAAATCATAGCACTTTTCGTTTTGTACAAACATATTGTGCGCATCTTCCCCCACTTGTTTCTTTCGGTCGCTTTTGAACTTCCTTTATCGGCCGTTTCATTTCGAGTCGGCACAGCCAAAACCCACGCGATGTGGAAATTTCAAATTAGTTTGAATGATTTGAGATTGTGTTGCAAAATCCTTTCACAAGTGTGCAACCTATAAAGAGGATACACGATATTGCATTTGTTTTCTTAATGAAGTAAAACTCATTTTATTTGGGGCTGCACGGTATTTGTGTAATAGACCTATTTCTAATGAATCTTTAGTTCGTGAATCCTTCCGTAAGTCAACAGCGCAAGAAAATATTGTCCAACGTAGATATTATACAGTATGCAACTGAAAATTCCACTCATTAATTCAATTTTTTTGTGTAAAATTATGTGAGAATTGCACGTTCTCGAAAAGTACATAAACGTTCTAAGCAGAGAAATTAGTTTTCTATTTTTGCCTCGCACTTTGTGATGGAGTTTGAAAATTGCTGCTACACTTTCTACCACTGTTGTACTATTTCGAACACGGGTTGCGTTTCGTGTTAGAATAATAAAAGGAAGGCGAATTTAGTTTATTAAATAGATTGCCTTGTATTAGAAATAAAAGAAATTAGAAAAGAGATTATCAGCCCGTTGGGTGGTATTATACGTATATTGTTCTTCACGTGCAGTATTTACGGGGGACAATGTTCTTCACGCAGTTGACTTAGGGGAGATTCAGGTACTGAAGATTCATTCGAAAAAAGTCTGTTGTTCAAGAAATCTGTTTTACCTAACAAAACATTTAGGGCCGTGCTATTGGGGAGGTGGGGGGGGGGGGTCCCCTTTCAAAAACAGCTAAAAAGGGGGACAAAACAACAAAATTAGCTTTTTTGTAAAAAGGGTTTAAAACAACTTAAATATTTAATGACTGTCACACAGCTTGCGTGTTACGAAAAAATGGAAAGGTTTAGGGTTGAACTTTAAAATTTCAACTAAAAAAAAATCACGTCAAAACATGCAGGTCACAAAACGTTAAAGCTAGAAACGACAAAACAAACGTCAAACACATCAAAACATTAAAAAAAAAAGACAAAACAATTACTCCTTGCCCTTCCAAAATTTCGAAATTGGCCAGGTACTTAGTACAGCGTCTTTAAGGTGTCATTTTTTTTTTTACTTTCTTCCCCATAACCGAGATAAGGCAAACCAGTTTTCACCAGGAAACAAAGAGTTTCGTTACGAACGAAGAGACCTTTAGCGTCTACTACTTCCGGTTGCTGCCCCGCCAATCGTGAGAGCAGTTTCACTGCAGCACGTTCGCACCCATGTAGAAGCCAAATGAGCCCCAGTCTATACGGTGTAAAACTACAAATAAGGACCAATGTCTTCTACGTGGTCCTTAATGCAAAACCAACAACGCTTAAGTGTCGAGCACGAAGTAAGGCTGCAATATAAAAATAATAAACTTAAAATCACCGAAACATGAAGAAACCATGTAAGGTGTAGTAGGCTACTAACATACATTTTAAGCGATGTCTCGTTCCTCATGTTCGGCTCCGACACTGCTTATGCTTAGTGGTAGTTCCATAACACATGTTTTTATTTCTTGTTTCACTGATTTTAAGGATTCGTTGTTTTTTTCAGCCTCACATTAACCTCGCCGTACGGCAGCATTTTGTGCATTAATATCACTGGTTTTTATTAAATAAATACAGGTGGAAACCTGATAACGGCTGATTTTGATGTTGTGAATAAAATATAATACTTTATTACTCGAGTACTACAGACCCCAACGCAATGAATTCGCTCAACAACAACTATGATATTACCACTTAGTGCAGCAATGACGCAATGACGACAAACGCACTGCGAAAGACACCGAATCATTTTAATCGCCTATAGTAGGCCACAACTACGGACTCAGCATCGAAATCTTACCATCTCCTCTGGCATGCTATTATAAAAATAGCAAGCCGCAGGTGGCTTTTGGACCTAAAGCTTATTATTTTGTGCCCCCCCCCCCGAAAAATACCTTGGTACTCGGGGACTGCAGCTGGAGAACACCTGTCACCCCAAACAAGAGAGCAGATGATATTATTTTAGTAAAACGGACGCCAGGCTTGACAGAAAAAAAATACCCAAGATGAAGAAAAACAACAACCTTTTTAGTCTTCCGTACAGCCGAAACGGCTGGGAAGCCTGTAGCAACGGCTTTGTCCGTCGGTCCGTCGCATTTTTCAGTGGTAGTCAAGTGGACTTTCAAAAACACAGCAAGTTAAAACATTGCTTTCTCATAGCTAATAGACTTTCTCGACGAACCTCTACGAAATAATAACATTCGATGGTCGCATTTAACCGGTACAGGAAGACACGCAACCATAAAAAACAAAAGGATACCATTACCGACACACATCAGCTTCATTAATAAAAACTCGACACCGTATTGCATGAATGAATAGGTTTACTCTCGAGCCCAATTATTCTCTGTTAGCTGCTACTTACGAAATTAAAACGGTAGGTAAAAAAAAAATTAGGCCTAAAAGCTGAAAATAGGCCTAAAATCACGTTACAGTCTCAACACCGTGTTTCATAAATAAATAGGCCTACTCTCGAACCCAATTCTTAGTTAGTTGCTATTTCAGAAATTAAAACTTGCACGTAAAAATTAGGCCTAAAATAAGGACGCAACCCCAAATCTGGATTATTGTAAAAAAAAAATATTGGGTGGATGTAAGCTGCTGGGTTTTAGGGCATTGCAGAACGATCCCGCAATGCAGAAGCTAGTTGCGAGTCTTGGAGTGAAGGCTGCAGTGTCATTACCATGATAATAATTTGCCACATGTGGTATTATCGGTGGTTTTTTTTCGCCTTGGCCCCTCATCTTGTTTTTAATGCAACGTGATATTCTCATACCAAATATCACTGGTACCTAGTTTAAATTTTTATCATTTTCTCAACCACTCGTTACATTCCCAAGTTGATCAAAAACAGTTCGCACAAGCGCTCAATATTTTTTCAATTCGGAATGCAACTCGTGATTATCGAAAAATTATCGGTAATAAACTAGGCTCTTGTGGGTATTACTAGTGATATAATCCACCGGCAACACTACTTCAATGGGTATGGGCTTGTTCGGTTAAATGCGAGCAGTCGTATTGATCTGCGAACCAGACCCGTCTACCATTATACCATTATTTAGTTCTGTGTAGCACCTGGATTTCAACAAGCGAAGGAATGCGCAAAGAAATTTCTTTTTGCACGGCAAACTGGCTACGTGCCTCCTTAATTATTGATTGTAAAGTTGGTGCGTCCACGTGCACCAGGGAGCAAGCGGTTAAGGTTAACGATGTCAATGTCACTCGATGGCGCCCACCTAGCAGTTCGACAGATGGAAAAAAAGCACCCGTGATGTCATTAGGCTTAACTTTACCGATTGCTTCCTGGTGCACGTGGTCGCACCAACTTTACACTCAATAATTAAGTAGGCACGTGGCTTGTTTGTTTCGTAAAAAGAAATTTATTTGTGTGTTCATTCGCCTGCTGAAAGTATGGGCTAGAAAGGAATAGTTATCGGTAAATGGCTGTAGATGGTGCAGCGGAATCTAGGAAAAAATATCCCCGGTAAAAATATCCCAGTATAAATATCCCCGGAAAAAAATATCCCCTGGAAAAAATATCCCCGGAAAAAATATCATTTGGCAAGCCTACGTTAATCCCCTCTTTAAGCCCCCTTTAACACACAGAATTCCTCCTGAAATAATTTTTCCAGATGAACTCCCTTTAAGGGCGACTTGTAACGAAGTCCACTCGGACAATTTTAAATGAATCGGGTAAAAATGAATCGCTTCAAAAGATATCGTGGATACTTGCAGACTGGAAGATACCAGAGAAGATCCATTGCTGTGCTTTGCTTTGCACTATGCGTCACACACACATACACACACAAAAATATATATAAAAAAAAAACAACAGAAAGAAAAAAAACAACAAGAAAGTTCATTTTTTTGTTGTTGTAATTTTAAAGTTTTGATCCAGTGTTATTTTTCTACAATCGCACTCAATTCCGAATTTTCCCTACCAATTTAACCGACGCCTCGAGAGAGCCACGAAACTTTCTCCCTTCTTCGCCTTCGTCATCCCTTCGTCATCACTCTTCCATCTGGCGGGAGTACAGCAAAAAAAAAATTTGAATAATAACGAAATTTGGTACGCTTTTGCAGCACCTTTTCGACTCGTAAACGACTCGCTTTATACACCGGCGGCGAGTATCGACCGCGTCTGAAACGGGAAACTTGCCTACCTAAAAGCGCCTTCGAGCGCGGTCCGTCGCCTTCCCTTTCAGGTCTATACAGGCACTATAGAGCTAGTTCAAAGCGAGCAGCAAAGACGGTCAATATAATAATGAAGTTAAAAGGGCCAGGGGAAAACGTTGGCCGAATTCTGTTGCAGTTTCACTAGTACACTAAGACAAAAGGGGGAAAAAAAAAAGAAAAAAGCTAGTCCATTGTAGGCCCATTGGCTTTGCGACTAAGTGCCAAGAAAAGGGCAGATCGATACTGAGCCGCAGGGGTGCATTGCTGAGATAGGAACCACCTGGCTGAACAATTTCGCACACAATACTGTTAGCCTAAAGCCTCGCCTCTTGTAACCCATCAGCAGAGCAGATGATGAAGAGCGACTCAATTTTGGGCGACAACTCCTTTCGTAACAACGAACGAAACGTCCTTAGGGTGGTCGATTTTTTCCTGATATCTTTTCGCGCGTGGATTGTCCAGTAGGTTTAGAAAACCTACATGCACTTAAGAAACATTTTATCTTGGAGAAATACTATCAACACTCTTCGCGTAACCAGCCTCGCTATACGTGATACACGTTCCGATATTGTAAACCAAAAATAGGATTACACACAGGTTTTGGAGGTGGACAACCCAACAGCCAGAGGGCGCCACCACAACAACTTAGGCATCGTCTGGCAGCATACCATGCGTTTCTTTTCCATCTAGCAATTTTGTGAAACACGAGTATGGTTGGTGTAAAGCCAACGGCAGTATTATGCAATATGCACAAACCCAATCCCGTTTATGTAGACGCAGTTTGCCGTTAATCGCGAACCACTTTTCTTGTTTCGCTAAATTGCTATATGGAAAAGAAACGCACGGATCCCTACACCAGAGGGTCGCGACTGTACTAGAAACAATGCATTCCAAACCGTCGCTTTCTGGACTCCTTCCGGTGCTTGGCCGGCATCTTGTAAAGCCAACATGGCGCCAGCTAACTTCCTGTTCCCGCCTGAATGTGATTTCATTTTATTTACAAAATTACTGTAACGTACTATAAAGAGTATAACGACAATTTCAGATTAAAACAACAATTTTAAAAACAGACGAAACATGGCGGCGCCACTGGTTCACACCGTTCTCGCCTCTGCTCTCGCCTCAATGAGATTCGTGAGATACACATCCCGTTATTCATCATTCCTGCCGTAATCACTCCCGTGGTGCACGACGAAGGCAACGCAAATTTTTATATTTAAAGGCACATAAATCCCTCCGTTCTGGCCGCTTTACTCTGCGTCACCTACGCTAAAATATAGTTCAAACGACCGCAGCGCGCATTGCTCTACGTCAGAGTCATACTCATTTCGGGGCCGCTGCAACGTGACACATCGTACGACCAAGTCGCAAACATGAGCGAAGGATTAATTATCCTTCCTCCAGGGCCGCGGCTTGCCAGCGATGTGGCGGGAGTTATATACCGCTCGGACCGAGCCGTTTAAAACAAGCCTAATAACATTCACGCGCCACTACTGACATCTGCATCGTACCCTTAGGCCAGCAAATGAAAGGTAAATCAGTTTATATAAAACTATTTCCGGTAATGTATCGAGTGAAACTTAAAATATACCGGAGGGAGTTATGTGCCTTTAAGCGGATAGTTAAAACGATGCAAACATCATTTTCTAAAAGTAAATAGCTATTGGAATATTTGTTCAAACGTTTGCCTCTAAAGGGAAATATTTATGAAACCGTTTTACATTTTAATTGAAGCTGTGCGAGTTACCTTGCTCGTCGGAGTAGGATTGTTGATGGCGGCAGCCGAATTGCTTGTCCTCTAAGTTTCATCCTATGGCGGCATAGTTTCAAAGCGGAAGTGTTTCAGCTGGAACGCCTTCAATCATGAATCTGCTATTCCGGTAAATGCAGTTTATCACATATCGTCCTAGCCTATATCGACGGCGTGAAAGCAGAAAATAATTTTGTCCCCCGTATAGATTGCTGGGTGAAGCGAAGAGGCTTCAGCCAACTAGCACGAAACGAATAACCAGTTTCAAGTCATTGGCCAAGCGAAGCGAGTCCTTAATGCTGCAATGAATATGGATTTTGTGTGTTTGTGTATGGCTACGTGCGTTTTTCTGTTTGGGGTACAGCAACGTTCACAATTTTGTTCCGATTTGGTTGAAATTTCGTAACAAAAGAGATCTAGTGAATGAAATAAACGAGTTCGAAGATGAAATTCCTACCTCATATATTTTACGAGTAGGGGTAGAAATTAGAGGCAGAGCACTGGGCAGAAAGCATACAGGTGGAGCAGCAAATCACTTCCCTGTGGAGCACTGGGAAGAAATGATTGACTTAATGTATCATTAACCAGGACGGAAAGTCTAATGGGCTCGAGAAGGGTTAAATAAATATGGCTGCAAACCTATTTACGTTGCCTTTTGAACTTAACTGTCAGACTGCCTGAGTGGGGAATTGAACCCACGACCTCTGAAACCAAATGCTGTGTCAGTGGGACTCAGCGGTAGGACGTCGGCATTTGGTTTTAAAGGTCGTAGGTTCAATTCCCGCACAGGCAGTCTTACATTTAAGTCCAAAAGGCAACGTAAATAGGTTTGCATCCGTATTTATTTAATGTATTATAGCATCACTCTGCGGCCACGTCACTGTCATCTTCAGAACAGTGATATGTGAATACTCAAACCAGCCAGTCAAGACTCCTTAACGCCCAACAAACCATGGCAGACGAACGACCGTTTTAGTTGTAAGACGTTAGTGTTGAAATCGATCGAAGTGTTAAGCCTCCATCTTTCCTGGAAGCAGTGGCGATCAAATGGAGTTCTCCGTCCACGAACAAGCACAACTCCAGCGTAACTTGCAGCGGAGAGCGGCATCCAGTAGTTTCGTACAGGATTCCAACATCAAATCTACCATCAAAAAGCAAGACTTGTTTTTAATCTCATTATGCTGACTGTGCGTTCCATGAATAGGTGAAATGCCTTGTATGAGTCTGTAGTGAATTCACTACAACACTCAGTAGCTGGAAGAGTCGCTATGACAAACTAAACCCTACACTGATGTTTTATGCATGTGCTTTTTGTCAGTTTTGCTCCTTTTTTGTAATTAAGATGGTTCCTATACCCTCCTAATATTGGAACGTGATCAACAGACTTTGAAGAATGTTGAACCACTATGAACATACAAAATGTTCTTTTTTTTCTCACAGTATACATTAAAATACTCTTGAACTTTAATAAAGATACACCGAAACGTCGTTTTCCGTCAGATGGGGCAATTCAGTTTGTCTAAACTTTCTTACACTTGCTTTATTAAGGTATGGAATCGTCTTGGTCAAAACACGAGTCACATGCCGGCACTGTGGTAAACGGTTGTCAACATCATTCGTTACTTCATAGTCCTAAAAAACAAATCTCCAGTGAAATCGAGGGCGATTTCCACACAGTATCAGTAGAGAATTCAGTAGAGAACCATTAAAGAAACATAGCGAACATAAAAGAAACAGTTGTTGCGTACATGTCCGACATATGGCTTTGTGTCCACCAGTGGGCCACACTGCCTCCCGTTGGGCTTTTCGGTTGCTGTACATTCTGAAGACACTGTGTACTGACAGTTTACATCATTGCACACCATCTCAGCTTCCACACGAACTGTCTACTGACAGTAAACATTTTGTGTAGTGGCAGTAAACATTTTGGTCACAGCTTATGTACTACTAAGTACCAACACAATATACACTGTATATACTCCCAGGACAGAATTCGTTCGAAGGTTGAGCTGATGCTCAGTGGTGCGTGGTGGTTGTTCTGTTGTTCTGTGACATTACTGTTGGAGCTAGGTCAGTTGCTTTGCCCCAAATTTCAACTGGCAGGGTACGAGTTTCATAGCAGTGGGACCCTGCTGCGGCGTAGAATCACACGATCCGACTAGCCAATGGCGTGTGCCAACTCTCTAAAAACACCAATCATACCACACGGCGTATACCTAAGATATACATGTTGGCCATACATACAGACACTACGAAAAAGAAAAGCCAACGAAGGGAAGATGGACCACCATAAGATTAAATGCGATTACAATAATTTTACAAGTAAAATTACAGGTTAAAAAGGTATGATAGTGCTTGCCTATTCTTATTTGCCAAATCGGTTTGTTAACAGATTTTTTTATTTGGTGATTCTTGGTAACTCTTCCTAGGGGATTCAGTTTAGAATTACTTTTTCAGTTAGTTTTGGTTCCTATTCTTGTTGGTGAATTCTGCGTGCTGATTCTTGAATGACTGCTACGTTTGCAGATGTTGATTTGGTGATTATTGATTGGGATTTTGACTAATCGATTTTCGCTTGGTGATTCCTTTTTGGTGATTCTGTTTGATGATTCTGTTCCGTAATTCTTGTTCAGTTATTTCGTTTCCTATTCTGTGTGCTGATGTTTGTTGGCTTATTGGGTTTCCTGGTCTTTATTTGGAGATTATTGTTTGGTGAGGCTATTTGCCGATCTTTATTTCTGGCGAGTCTTATATTATGATGATTTTATTTGATAACTCCGTTTGTTAATTATTGTTAGGTAGCGATTATGTGTGCTAATTCTTGTTAGCTAGAGATTATGTGTGCTAATT